>VXAX01004364.1:123615-135887 GCA_013399835.1 Leptocoma aspasia
CTCTCCTCTCCTCAGCTGTAGCAGTGATCTGAAATCTCAAAAATATGTTTTGTCAGTGTATGTCAGCAAAGAGCAAAGGGTGAGATGCTTTTGTTGCCTGTTCACACCTCCATGAGGAGGAAGTTGCTGCTGTCCCCTGGCTTTCCTGTCTCTCAGAAAGAAGTGCAGTGATACCCAGAGGCAGAACAAATGAGGCTTGTGAGAAGACCAATGCAGTTATGCCAAACATAATGATCTGTGCAATGCAATACAAAAAAGAAAAGTGGAGTCTATACTGTTTGAATTGTATAAATAAAAACTGGACGTATTTCAAAAATAGATGTTACATTTTAAGCTGGGGACATGATGCAGGAGTTACTGTATGAATTTGTGTGGAAAGCTGGACTAAATAATCGTACAGGATCCCTCTAGCCCTACTATCAGTGAATCCCCAACAGGTATCTGACTTTCTGATGCATCACCATACTTACCAGTGGGAGGCATTGGGTTCTTGGCAGCCTTGCAAATCAGTTCTGCTCCAAGTGCTCAATTTTATAAAGAAGCAGTGTTGTTTAAAGTTAAAAGAAACTGAAGTTCTCAGCCTAGCCCTAGTGGAAGTACTACCTTACCCAAACCAGTGTCTCAGTGCCTCCCTCCAGCTAAGGCAGGGCTGCAGATGTGTCTCCAGTGACCTGTCAGAGGCTGGGCCACGCTGTGGCAGCTTAGACAGTGACCCTGGGGCCATCGAGGCCGAGGACAACTCACCCATGGACTTCAGCAAGAGCAGTGCTGGCTCCAAAAGTGCTTGGGTGTGAGATGTATGGGAGGTTGAATAGCTGGGTAAGAACCTGCAAAAACCTCAACTGTTTCTCCATCTGTGAGCCAACGCACTGATTTATGCACAGTTGCACTGGCAGCTGGTCTGGCTTCAGCTCGATCTGACCTCATACATCATTAAAACCAGTAAAAATCCTCCCATTTGTTTGCTTAGGACCTGTCTGAGGCTGGGAGGTTGTTCCTGTGGTCAGGAGAGGGGTTGTGTGTGGAGATGGACATGAGGTATAGTCCCAGCTCTGCCAAAATCCCCTAGTGGGCTGTTCCCTGTAGTGTCCCTGGTCTCCTGGATCCTGGCAAGCAGCAGTAATGTGTCCTACCCCGCCCCAGCCCACCTCCTCCCTGTGCTCCCTGGCCCCTACAGCACCAACAAGATGCCCAGTATCAACATTAGCTCAAACTTAGTTACCCCATGTGCACACAGAATTCTCCAGGCTTTTCTCTTTTGAAGTTTCAGGTCCCCTGAAAAAAAAAAAAAAAAAGAAAAGTGAAAAGGATGATGTCTGAAGATATTAAAGTCTTAAAGTCTTTCACTTAATATTCTTTTGTTTTAGGAAAAGGACAGTTGACCTTAAATAGAACATAGGTAGAGGACAGACTCTCTTTTAGTTAAAACCTATAGATTTTGGGTGGAAGTTTACTTTTGTGGGTGAGGGCAATGGAAACATTTGTCTGCCAGATTTTTCAGTGGTGGCTGTTGACTGTGGTCTGCAAGGTCCCAAGAATTCCCAGTGACTCTTAGTGGTCATGTAAAGAGTGTGCAATTAGAGGCACATTTATTCCAAAGTCTCAGGGCAGATTTTCCAGGTGTGAAAGAGCTTTTAATGGTGAAAAGGGAAGAGTAGAATCACTCACATCTTCACCTACTTGAGCTAATGTGCCCACATCTCCAGTGAGCTGTTCCCATCATCGTGGAGAAATTCAGGTTTTGGGAAGGTAGAGGATGCACAGAGAGGCTCCTCTTCATGGAGGTCTTACCATCTGCTAAAGTTTATTATTTTCTTCTATTAATCATTCATCAGAAAGGTTGAATTTATTATTTGAGTATACCAGTTGTGTATTTTTCCACAAAATATCATGTAGCACCTTGTCTCTGGTTAAGTTTGAACTTCATATTGGGATACATTTCTTTAGAGGCATATTAGTGAACAAGGACATGGCGTCCAGGGTCATGTTGCTATGACTTACCTTGAAATCATAAAATAGAAAAATTCTAAGAAACTGGGAAAAATAAAAGTAAGAAGTACATTGAGTGTAGAGTGGTGCTACCTGTGGTACATCATTCCAGCTTCTGGCAGTCAGCAGCTAAGGGATCTCCTGAGGTTGAGTTTGGATTATGGTATTTAACAGCCCTGCTGGAGCTAGTCACCATTACTATTTTAAGCCCATTTTTGCTAATTTGTAATTTTTAGTGCCCATGACAGTCCCATAACTAATTTGTGAGAGTAATGTCCTTTTTTTTTCCTGTTCTTAACTTGGTGTCTCATAATTTCATTAGTTAGTGTCTCTCTGGCCCTTGAAGTTTTGAGAAATGGTGCACAATTATTTCCTGTTCATCTTCTCTATGCAAGCTGTGACTTCATGGACCTCTCTCAGATCCCCTCTGCTGTTTTTTCTCCCAAGATGAAGGGTTTTAGCCTATTCTGGCTCTTTTGTCTGGAAACTGTTCCCTGTCTCTGGTGTCTTGTTGCCCTTTTTTGCCTTTTGTAGTTCTGCTCTATTCTATGTGAGATTGGTGCATTGGAGCTATGTGCAAAAACTTGGGATATTGCTCTGGAGTATTTTCCTACCAGTTTTTAATTTTCTCTTTGATCTTTTAATTCCCATGGAGCACTATGTTCTCATTTTTAGAAAATCATCCAGGGTAGCTCTTACCCTGAAATTTTTCATAGGTTCTCACATTTGTAAAGCCAAGTGAATGGCATCACTCACATCCCCATTCCCTCAGTGACAGGCCCAAAAAACTCAATTTGTGAAACAGAATTTTGTCCTACAGATACAACACTTGACTCTTTACACCTTGCTATCTGATGTCTCTTTTTAGAATGTTTATCAGTTTGCCTTACACAGAATCACGCTTGTCTCTATTCATTCCTTCCCTGGAAACTGCTTTTTCATTTTGCATCACATTTATTGCTTCTATTCTTTTGGCATAGGCTGATTTAAACAGCAGGCTGGCTCTGCACCATGGATAACCATTCAGCAATTTCCTCTTTGGATTTCCATAGAGCTCTTGGGTGAATGCTGTCTGGTCTTGCAGATTTGTCTTATTCATTTTATCAGTTTGTTTGAAAATCTTTTCTACTGACACTTCAGTTTGAGGTATTTCTTCAGATGTGTTCTCAAGAAGGAAAGGCTGCAGTGTGGGATGCATCCTCAGTATTTATTTGACTTTGCTATCATGAGATAATGTGTCTTGAGTGCTCATCTATCACATATTGATCATCTATCAGTCTGAACAGCTGTCTGGAAAACTACTTGCTTTGAGGCAGCTTTTGTTATGAGCTTTCAGAGCTTTAGAAAATTGCTTTTCAGAAGGTTTTTAAATACCTTTATATTGACTTCTAACACTAGCTTACCTGTGTGCATGTTTCTTCCATATTCCCTTTCTGAATTTCACTCCCATACTTTGCTTCTGATAGACTTTATTCTGTTGTTCACTCTACTAACGTTTAGGTACTGTTTAAATAAAGTCTGTGAGTCCTGAAACCATTTGACTCCTAACTTTCCCTTTCCCCTTAAACTCTTCAACTCTTTCAGTACAACTCTTCAGTTTTGTGTTACTGCCTGTCAGCATTCTGAAAGTAGAGAAAAAGCTCAATTACTTAAAATATGAAAGATGTGCCTGGTAACCAATACATCAGTTTAATGCAGGATTTGGGTTAGTACTAGTCAGTAAATGTCTTCCTACATTTAATATGATATAAAATACGACTCCTGCCAAAATTCAAGGCAGTTCTGCAATACAGTTTCTCCACTTTGGCCTCCTAACATGTTTCACAGCACATAAATGCATACTCTGTGGGCATTATCAACTTTCTGACAGTTCAGCCTGTGAACTTCTATCCTGATCAGAGCCCTGCTGAACAGTGTACCAAAAGAATGCAGGGAAAGAGAAATTAGACTGAGGGTCTCAGCAAGGTGGCCAGGATTGGGCAGGGCTCAAAAGAAGTGAATGAGAACAAATGTGGTCAATGGATATGAATTTGAAGAATACAGTGGTCTAGATAAGCAAGATCACGGGCCAGAAATTTGGCCAAAATACATCTAGGAACTCTTTCAAGAAGAAAATAAAAGTTTAGTCTGGGATTAAGTTGAAGATTGGCAAGAGCAATGACACAGGGGAGGACCCAGGACAAGGACAGATGGAATGGGAATGAAGTCAGGGAGATGTGAATCAGGGACAGGAGAGGTCATGCTCAGGAGATACAATCACAACTCAGAGGGACGGTGAGGAGCAGAAAGCAATGAAAAGGACTCCTTGAACAGTGAGTGGTTGAGGCAAACCTGCAATCAAACCTTCAAGAAAACACCCAGGTGCTTAGGCACTTCTTTTTTTTCTCCCCCGGCTCTCAGCTGCAGATCTCAAAACTAAGGCAGAAGTCATCACTGGTATGGGAAACATTTTGGGACACAGCCAGAGAGGACATGAGAGACAGTGACACAGAGACTTCAGGTTCCATGAATAACTCTGAAAATGGGCTGTGAGTAGTCCCTTGCTGTACTTGCCTATGTTTGTGAAACATGTTGATATTTATTCATGGTATCAATGGTGTCACCCAAAGCAAAAATAGCCACAGAGCTGACACATATGAGTTTGAGCAATAGCTTATCAGTGATATTTCTGAGCTTCTCTAAATGTAAAGGGACCAACCTGTTCCTAGGTGCCCAGATGTTCTGTTGGAATGTGTTTGCTGCTGGTTGAGTGCTTGTTCAAAGGATGAACACCTTCCAGCAAAGCTGTAGAAAGCAACTTTCTAAATAAAGTCTTGCACTTTTAGGCATGATCCAAAACCATCTTTCCATTGGTTCTCAGAGGCTTTTGGATTAAGCCTCATATGCAGATTTGCCAGTGCTCTCAGATGAAAAACAGTGAAGGATATGAAGTGCCAGATGGCATTAAGTGGATTTCATTGGGTTTGGAGGTAACACAGAAACCCTAAACTGAGTGGACCCAGAAATTCTGGCTGCTGAATTGTGATTCCCCATCTGTACTGAACATCAAGGTGGCTCAAATAAAGGTCAGAGACCCACATTACCATCCTCTGTTCCACTGGTGGCTTATAAAATATTTTAGGATGCACTGAGTGGGCTGTATAGGAACAGACTGACTAGTTTAGCAGATGTCAGCACTAGAAGAATGTCTGCCATGATCTGGTGTCTTGTCCTTTGATAGCTGTTCAAAGAGCAGGCAGGAAATTGCACTGCTGAAAAATAAATTGGATATTAGCACACCAGAAAGAGCTGATAATGTTTCTCTTTGTGATACTGGGGCTGAGCTGATCAGAAAGCCAACCTTAGCTGCCCTGAAACAGGAGCCTGGTGAAATATGTGCTGTGGACCTGACTCCAGTTTTCATTTGGACGTTTTTATTCCTGTGCTTTCCACCCACCTTTGAGCAGAGCCAAACATGATGCACAGTCAAACAAGACATTGAGGCTCTTTAATTTTCACATTTACCCTAGCTTAAAACCATTTTCCTGTTACTGATTGCTCCTAATGACATTCAGAGCCCCTAATAAGTTCCTGAGATAGTAATTTGTTTTCAAATCCACAGATATATCATGATAAGCATCAAACCTGGCCACAATCAAGGTGGAAATGAGATGGGAGGAAAACAGAATCATGAGGATCTATTACAGAGCTTACCTGGAAGGGAGGATAATAAAGATTTCTCTATTTAAAGGTCCAGATGTCAGTGTTCCAACTGATATTTAAAATAAGTAGTGTGCACTGCACTGAGCTAGGCAAAAGAGAGAGCATTTCTAGGGCTGCTCCAAAATATTTACCTCTCAAGTGCTTTCTGTCAGAAAATGCCTTTGTGGATTAAGCATTTTTTTTTCCTTGAGAATTGTCTGGTTTTGGCATGAAATTTCAGATGTTTACTGAAGTTTTATATCTGAAAGCGGAAAGTTTATTTTTAGCTGTTTCTATTTATTTTAAGTAGAAGTCAGAATTATTGTGAGAGAAGTAAACTTAATTTTTAGATCAGCTGTAGTCCATTCACTCTTCCAGATGAAGACCCTGAATAATGTAATTTTGAGGTGTCAAGCTCTGTGTGAATATTGGAAACTCTTAGTAGGGTCTTGACTGTCACAAGACTTCACTCCCTGTCATGGGAGAGACTGAAGGAAAACAAGACATGTATGAAGCCTCTAATAATAATTTCTGACAATCTCCTAAAGCTTGTCAAAGTTGAAATAATGTGTACATTTTAAATGTACCACTGCCTTTGGTGTGAAATATTTTCACTCATGAAGGCTCTTGGAGAGGTTGGTTGAGTGATTCCTGTTCTTGATGGTGGAGACTTGATGGGTTTCCAAAATTTGCCTTGCTCTCCTGTCCCAAGCTCTAGGTGCCTCGTGCTGCTCCTGCTCAGCCAATTCACCCTCTTCAGTGCCAAATTCCATGAGGGCTGGATGAACCAGAAAATTAGTTTGGCAAGGTAGATACTGCAAGAATTTGAGAGAAACTTTCTCTTTGGAAGTAAGGGTTTGTGCAAGGTACAAGGCCACGTGGTGTCTGTGGGGAAGGGGAAACACAGTTCTGCAATGGAAAGAAGTGTTTTGCATATCTTCATATGATTGTGGATGTGCTATTTGGGACTGCTCAGTCACAAATCCTGGAGAAATTAAGGTTTTCAAGTTCCTTCAAGAGCTCCTCGTTGGAGTTAAGCCTCCAGCCCTGAGGTTCACAGTTGAGATTTGCCTGAGAGAATGACTGCTCCCTTTCCCTGTCACCTCTGCTGCCTTCAAACACAGACAGCCCCACAGAACTGCCCCCCATGGGGTCCCAACCAAGCACTGACACTGACACTGCACCCAGTACCCACAGGGCTGGGGTACGTGTCTCCAGGCATGGCACATTTCAAGTACTCACAGTCATTGTTTGATCATTTGGTTCCACAAACAATCCTGCTCCCTCTGCAGGAGGAATTATCCTGTTTTCCATCAGTTGATTTTGGATCTTCCCACTGCGAAGCGATCCAAGCAGTGAAGAGCTTCTTAATCCCATTACTGCGGAGCCGCTCTGAATAAACTGACCCACGGGGTAGAGGCTGTCGCTGCTGAAAAGCTCTGAATAAAAAGGAGAGGTTTAGTTTCTCCTGGGCTTGATGCACGGCCTCTGTTTTGCTGTTGAATTCCCATGTGCCACAGAGGGACCCTGCTTAGTGCTCCTGCCCCAGAGGCTGAGAAGGCAGCACCTCCTGGCTCTGCGTTGTGCAATCTCCTTGGCCACTGATGTGTTGGATCTGTGGGGGGAGCTGCTAGAAGTGATGTGGGAAGCTCAAACCTGAAGTCATCCTTCCCTGCTTGCCAGTATGAATCATTAAATCATTTGCTTTTGCAGGCTGTGGCCGACTGTAAGCACCCGTGGAAAGGGAGAATTCACTCTCCTTCTGCCTCTGCAGCCACATGGGGCCAGATCCTAGCCTGGTGCCAGTGGCTTAACACTAGTGATATTCATTCTTTTCAAAACTAAGGAAAAAGTGGTTTTTGTTTGTTTATTTAGTTTTATTCACCCCTCAAATATGATCTCACCCAAAATTTCTTCAAGGTATTTTATGAAGTGCTATTTGGGACAGGTCAAGAACATCTCTTGATGTGTCTGAGCATCTTTCCAGAGATTCCTCCCACTTGCCCACCTTGGCCATGTAGGGTAAGAAGGGCAAAGAGAACACGAAGGAAGTACCTGCACACAGCTGGAACTCCCCTGTTAATACAGAGGATCTTTCCTCCCTGGCACCTGACGGTCTGCCAGTAAGTGTCCTGTCTCTGCTGAAGATGAGGTTGGGCTGCCACAGCTGGCTATGGGTGAGCTAAAGCTGTCAGACCTGGTTTTGTTTCTGTTGAATGATTCTTCTGGCAGTGGGAAGGAGGAGCTTGTTGAGAAGATGATTTTGTTTAGATTCAACAACTTTCCTAAGCACAAGTTCCTTCAGAAAATCCGAAGATGATGGCAAGCAGAGGTTTTGGTTGAGTCTCTCATCTAATTTCCTATTTTTGGGTAGAACAAAGTGATTCTTTTTCTCTCAATTACTGAGGAAGCCTTCTTTAATGTCAGGCCACAGAGGTGGAAAGGTACAACAGTGACATAACATAGAAATACCCAGCAAGCTATGGACACCAAAATACAGAAAAATGGCTTGAGATGTAGAATAACCACAACTGGCACATGACTTATGGATTACACCCGTCATATGATCAGCCCTTAGCTAGTTATAAATATTATATTAGAAGTATTAGTGAAACCAGATGGGTTGCAACCAGTCCAAAATGTGGTGAGCCTGCGGCCTGAAATAAAGAGGGATGAAGCACAATGCTTTGGCATTAAAAATCATCTTCATGTGAGAACCAAGAACTGATGAGGAAAAAGAGAAAAAGTCACATAGCCGGCTGTGCTGTGCACATGATGCTTGGGAAATCATTTTTCTGTGTCTCAAGGCACCAAAATATATTTCCTAAGAGTCCGCAGTCCATGTTGGATGTTTCATCCTGATGCTAATTAACGCTGGTAATTAGTCAGATTGCTCTTACTTTGGGTGAGCAGTGAAAGGAGAGAGAGAATGTGAAGGCCATCACCCACTGAGTGTTTCCTGCAAAGGGGCTGGACATGGCAGGACCTTTCCTCTGGATGTGCAAGGATTGCTCAGGGCTGGTGCTCAAGTTGCTGTGGAGGGGGGGATAAGATGTAAATGCAGTTTTGTCCATCAATGCCTCCTTCTCTGGCCCCTTCAGATGCTATCCCCCATGTCTGAGAAGACTTTAACCCCCAAATACCCAGTACCTGCCACAGCTTTTGCCTTTGGGTACTGAGCACACTTCACATCTCGTGTTAGTTATTTCTGTGTTAGCTCTTCTCCCAGAAATTTATGCTGGCCTCATCTTTGCTTGGAGGATCCCAAACATTCAGCAATTGCATCAGGAGACCTTTAGAGCCGCATCAGCTGCAGGGGCTGGACCGGGAGCACCGGGAGCGCTGGGCATCCCACGATCCGGGGCGGCCGGACGCGGTGGAGCCGGGCTGGCCGCACACCTCGAATCCCGACGAGGAGCAAGCACGGGTGCATTAGCATTTGCATCAGTCCCGGCTGCAGCAGAGCCCCGGGGTTGTCAGCGGGGAGGCTGCTTTATCCCTGTGCCCGGGGACGGCCTCAGAGCGCTGTCGCCGGCTGTTAATAGCCGGGCGGCTCGGGGTCGCGCAGGTGCACAGCCAGCCCCGTGTGACAGCCCGCAGCCCGCGCAGCTGACAAAATATGCCCGGCATCTGGCACTGTCCTCGTGTCTGGGCCTCCGGGCTGGCATGCCAGCCCCGCGCAGCCGGTGCCTCCCAGCGCGGCCGGGGCTGGATCCTTACACAAACACACCGGGCCGGCTGCGGGGGAGCGCTGCCAGCGGCGGATTTGGCCCTGCCGTGCAAAGCAGCTCTCGGTCGTGCTTCCAGCCCTGTTTGTCAGGTCCTCACGAACCCCGCCTGTGCCTGCACCTCGCCTGCTTCCCCCGGCCAAATGTGAGTCACCCACCTGGTCTTCTAGAGATGCTGAGCTCTCCAGTTGGTCCCCAGGCAGGTCCCTCTGCCTGCTCTTGTCCCTCTCCAGCGCTGCTGAGAGGCTCATGGAGGTGCTGGGGCTTGCAGCCTTGGTGAAGGGCTGGTTGCATCCATCCTGCCTGAGCTGTCACGGGGAAATTACCTGGCAACTTCTCCTCATCCCCCACTGTGAGGTCAAGCTGCTGGGTTAGATGACTTCAGGCTGTGCCCTTGCTTTGGTGGGTTGTTGAGGGCTGTACACATTCGCAGCAATACATGGATACAAATGACTAATAATAGGAAAGCATGTGCCGGGTCTATGTCCACTCCTTTCCATCCCGAAAAGGAATGGGCTCTCTCCAAGAGCCCTAACCTTGTCTTGAAGGCCAGGTCAACATGCTTTGCTGATGAGGTGGCCTGAATTTCATCTCCCTCATATCACTTTTGGTTCTTGGCAGATATGAGTCCGTTGCTTATAATACAACTTACCTCTTTAAAAGGGCTGTCCACGTGAAAGGCCTTTAAAAAGAAGCCAAGATAATTATTTCCCTGGTCCAGATGGGGAAACTGAGGTATGGGAAACAAAACCTATTTCCCCAAGTTACACAGCAGCACTGAGGCAGGAGAAGCAAATGGCTCGGTCCTGCCTGTCTCTGTCGGCTCACCCTGGAGCACAAGGTTGGGTGGCAGAACTCCCTGTGACATTTATCCTTTGGGGTGATTGAGTGTGTCCTCGCTTTCCTTCCTCTCTGCCCATCAGTGCTCCCTTGGACCACACTGGGGGTGCTCCTGGGAAGAAGGAGGCACTTGCAGGCAATTGAGTGTCAAGGTTGAATGCAATACTTTTTACAAGAATTAACCATGTGGAAAAGGAGTTGGTGAAATTTTTTTTTCCCCAATACATCATCAAGAACTTGGGTATTTTGTTGAATAGTTGTTAAAGATACTTTACAATTTAACCAAATAATTGTCACTGTTTTGCTGTGCATACACTTGGTGTGAGACAGTTTCTTTCCTGAGACTAAATAAAGCACAGCTAGGAGAAGTTACAATATCCATTTTACAGGAGCCGGATCTGGGGAAAGGAGATTCTTCTCAAGATCAGACAAGAAACTGGTAACTGACCTGAGGATACAATCCATTTTAAAGAAAGCCTTGGTCCAGTGATCTAATGACAAGCTCTTGTTCAAAGTATGAATCTTAATAAGAGGAAAATGGACACAGAAAAGGACAGTGATGGAGACCTTGAATGCTGAAGGCATTTTAGTTCATTCTCCCCCATAGCTGGATCAAGAGTCAAAACCAGGATGAAAATGTAAAAAGGTGTTGATGGAGAGACAAGAGTAATCAAGCTAAACCATCTTTGCTGGACCAATGACTCTGGAAACCAAAAGTGGTGGGAAAAACGCTGTATTTCAAGTGGGCATTGTGTCCTGAGCTGATGTTTGAGTTTAAGCCTGATGGTCTTTGGACTCGGGTGGGCTGGTGGCCGAGACACTGGGCACCATGGCATGACAGTGCAAGGGCAGCTGCCAGGTCAGGAGACATCAGAAGAGCACAGGTACAGACCCTGCTTAGCAGACCCCTCAGGGATCCCTACCTGCTGACCATAGCTGTGCTTTGCCTCTAAACATCTGTACTTTCCAGTTTTTCATGGATTGATAAGATTTGTTTTTGCAGTAGTTTGCCTCTCTTCCTTCTGCAGCCTCAATCTCCTGGGTGACTTTTTCCTGTGGAGTGGTGAAATTGTGCTGGAAACTGGGTGGGTGTGGTGGTGCTGTTTAAGTGTGAAAATGCTTCAGTGTGGGACTGAACCCTGCAAGTTTGGAATCAGGTAAAACTTGATCTTTGGGTTTGCTTTCACAAGAGGTTCCCTCCCTGTCACACATGGGGTTTTATTCATATGGATGGAGAAGGCAACAACGAGGGCAATTTTACTGCTCCTTTTTACCTCTGGAGAGCTGCCACGGTCGACATCAGCCCATCATGTGCTGGTGACTGCACTGCATTCATCTGCTGGCTGAACACTGATTTCCCGTGTTAGCAAAAAAGGCAGATCCCTAATGCTGCTGCTTGCTGCCAGTCAGGCCACCACCTCGTTTAGAGCCTCTCCTGCTGGGACACTTTCCCTCCCTGGCTTATTTGGGCTCTGGGTGCAGCCTGGCACTCTGCACAAATGATATAGCAATGAAAAACTACAGATGTGCAGACAAAAATGCCTGTTGGGTCTTTCCCTCCTCCTGTGCTGTGGGAAGTTAAGGGACATTGTTCATTAGGGGAAATTTTTCTTTTTGTCTTTTACCTAATTTCTCCACTCCAATAAAGCATATTGACCTTGAAAAAAAACCCTACTGCTTCCCGAAAATATAAACAAAAGTCTCTTCTGTAGTGTTTGATACTTGTTACTGGAGGAAAAAAAAATTCTAGTTTGCTGGAGGGTATTTTTAGAGGCGCTGCTGCCCCATCTTCCTGCCCCATTCCCTCCTTGGGGCTGCCCAGTGCCCTGGCACTGTGCTGCATCTGCTGCCTTGTGCGTGGAGGCAGCAGCAGGCAGGATTCAGCCTCATCCATCCCAACGCAGCCACTTCTGCCAGATGTCACCGCTGTGCAGCCGAGCAGACCCACGGGGGTATTCCTGCAGGAACGTGCCTTTCAGAAATACCATTCTCCAGCTCCCCAGCCTCAAAACTGCTGGCGCTCTGTTTGCCTAG
>VXAX01004364.1:135944-210603 GCA_013399835.1 Leptocoma aspasia
AAAAAAAAATCTGAAGGCATCCAGTTGCTCCTGGGCAAATTGCCAGTGATTGAGTGACCTGCTGCTTCCCCAATATTGCATTCCGCTGGCATGTCTTTAGCCCTGGCTGACGCCAGCCATCTAACTCACCCCCGAAGCAAACATTTCCAGTTGGCACCGCTGCCTTGTTTTTCTGAAGAACCGATTCATGCCTCCCTTAAAAAGTTTTACTATATCCATTTTTTTTTTCTATTTTTTTTCCTTTTTTTTTTCTTTTTCCCCTGGTGTGTGGAGCCACCGGGGAACAGCTGCCGTTTCAGCGATTTCTTCTTAAAATATAGGAGAAAAAAAAAGAGCGGGGGGGGGGGGGTTTTTTGCCACCTCCCTTTTTAGCAAGCATGATAAATCCATTCAGAGCGCTCCTTATGCGCGAGTGTGGAAACCTTCTGCTAAAAGAGTTATTCTGTTCTCATTCACAGATAATTGCTCCCCGAGGGGCCGGGCAGAGAGCGAGGAGGAGAGACTGATAATCCGGGAGGACATGGATACAAATATCAGGCTGCGGCGCTGAGTGCCTGCTTAATTTATTGGGAACGAGCTGTTACTCAGCACTTTGCAGGATTAGACCCGCTGTAATTCTGATATTTAAGGAGAGGCAGAGGCGAACGACAACAACAACCCACCCGGGGCCGTGGTGCAGACGGGCGGCGTTGGAGAGGAGCACATGCCGGTTTATTTTTTACGCTATGGAAAGAATGAGCTTTTAGGACACAAAGTCCTGGCGGCCGGCGAGGGGGAGGTGGGAGGGGAGTGAGGGGACAGCCTGGCTCCGTGCTGGCCGCCCTGGCGAGCAGATCCAGCTCAGGGTTCATGCTTGTCCCGCTGGGGTGGTGGATAGCAGCGGGGCTCCCCCGAAAAGGGCGCGGAGTTGGTGCCACTCAGGTGGGTGACAGCCAGCAGCAGCCAGGTGACAGTCGGGACCAGCACCAGTGCCTGCTGGTTCCCACTTAGAACACAGAGTGGGTGTTGTATTGATTATATCTAGTTGTGTAGTAAACCAGCACCCCTCTGGTGGGCTATTCTTACCCAGGACTTCACTAAAAAAGTGAGAATTCATCCCCCTTCCATCTTCAAGTTTTCATTGAGCTCTCTCTGCATCCCCAAAATGGGGTAAATTACCCAGCAGGATGCCAAGAAGCTTAAACAGAGTAAAGAAAGGTGCCTCCTCTTTGCCTTCGCTTTCTTGTTCTGATGGACCTCTTCTTTCATTCTGAAATCCCTGTAGTATTTGATGCAATTATCTGAATTTTCACTAGCCGGTGAAAAACCCCCACCTTCTGGGAAACCAAAGGCCTGGAAAGAAATGTTTGGACTTTCTGGCCCAATTGGAAGTTGCAGTGACATTAAAATATAGTGGCCTTTTCTGCAGAAGGTTTCTTTCTTTGGGAAAAATAAATGTATTTATCCAATTGTCTATTAAAGCATTTAACAGAAAGAGCCTGAATATGACATGCTGGTTTTTCATGGGATGGTCAAACAAGGACTCACTCTGTAGTAACTTGGGCTATTTACTTCTCCCAGGTTCTTGGGAATGCTTCTCACCTGACTCTCTGTATGTTTGAGTACCTGTTCAGCTGGGGAAAGAAAATCAACGAGCTCTGAGAAAAGTAATTTTCTCCTTGGATACGTCTTGACGCACTGTTCCTGTCAAACCAGAAGCTCCCACTCTGTCCATTTTACAGGTGGGGAAACTGAGGCAGCATGGATGAAAAAATATTTTAAGGAAAATTCTGTTGGATAAGGCAGTCACAGAGCACTGTCAATCTTTGTTTAATACAGCTGTTGCAATAAGAGAACCAAATGCCACTTTAGGGTTTCTCCACATATCAAATTATTTTGGAAGAGAAGAGGTTTCTTTGTGGCAGAAGGATTAGAGAACCCTGGTGATGCTGGGATAAATGCTTGCTTACAATTCCCTTGAATACATTATTGGGTAAGATTAATGGTGATTTTCGATCTGGAGGCTGAGGGTTGCAACCCTCAGTTGAGGATACTTTCCCAGCTTTCTCCAGTTTTCACTTTGACGATCAGTAATTGCTCCCCTCCTCCTCTACTTCTTGATTCTTGAGTGTTTTTTGGCCAAAACGACCCTGTGCTCATTTCATAGTAGCAGCTAGAAGAAAAGCTGACAGCTATGAGGTAGTAAAGACAAATGGTGGAAGGGAGAGTTTGAGAAAGCAGGTCTCAGGCTGTGCTTATGAGGAGTGATGACAGCAAACCCGTTTCTCCAGCAGAGTGAAATGTGAAGGGGAATACTTTGCTCTTTCAGACTGCTAATGTAAATAAAAGGCACACAGAGGGACAAGGGTAGGTTAACAATCAATTAAAAGCAAATTTCCCTCCCTGTGTGATGTTAGAAGGCTGTAGGTGATATAACATGAGACAGGGATGAGACACCATGGCAAGTTTCTTCAGCAGTGCAGAGACTGTGAGCAGATTACTGAACTGGGAGAACCAGCCCAGCAGTGGGGTTTCCCCTTTGGTTTGCAGTTTCACCTTCTGTGAGTGCTTGAGGGGTACCTTTAAATTCATACAAACAATTCATTTGATTTCAACAAGAAGAAAAATGATTCCACTGATGTCTCAAAACAGGCTGCAGGCCTAATGTGATCTGACTGTGTCCCTTAAATGGTGCTGAAAACACAAGTTCAGTTCCCCAGATATGTAATTCTTTAGCTGTTGTCTGATTGGTTGATTTAGTGATGATGTTGTAATTCCATGACATCATATCTAAATTCTTCAAAGCATTTCCATCTGGTTTCAATGCCATCATCAAGCAGGAGCAGAATGGGAACATGTGTCATCAACAAAACCAAGGCTAAATGAGCCAAAAGAAGTGGCTGCTTTCAGTCTGTGATATCAGAGGCACATAAGTGCAGGGCCCATAACACCCACCTGGATTTCCACGTTTCACAAGCCGTGGTTTTTACTCTGCTCTGCTCCTCATTGATACTCCTGGTGGGATGAGGCATGGTATGGCCAGTGGCTGCACCCTGGTGTTGCAGGAACACGTGGTAGCTACACCACGTTTAGGAAGAGCCAGCCACAGGAGATGTGCCCACCACAGGCACATCCCCCATCATGCCTGCCTTGGGAGCTGTGGTTTGGATGTGTCCCTGGGCTGATCCTGCAGCCTGGTGGGATGGGGGAGCTGCAGCTGGTGCAGGCTTCAGCCTGTGCTGCGTGGGCAGGATGAGACCAAGCCTGTGCAGTGTCAGCTCCTGGGGAAGCTGCTGTCCTGCCATTGCAGCTGCCCTGCAGGCAGGAGGAGGAGGGGTACTGGCTGCCAGCTGTGCTCCCAGCACTAACCCCAAGGCTGCCCTGTGTCCCTGTGTCCCAGTGGCTGCTCCAGCTGTCAGCAGCAGTTGCTGTCTGTGGCTCAGTGTCGCCTTGTGCCGTCCCACAGGGTGCCCACCCCATGGCTAGGCACAGCTGGGCAGCATCTCACAGCACCAATGCCATGAAAATATTGCTGGTTTGGATCACAGCATCACAGAATATTCACAGTTGGAAGGAACCCACAAGGATCATCAAGTCCAACTCTGGCCCATACAGGGATTGAACCCACAAGGTTGGTGTTAACAGCACCAGGCTCTAAGGCTGCCCTACAGCACCTGGGTCTTGTAGAGCCCAGTGTGCAGCCTCACAGCCGAGCTGGCAGGGAGGGAAAGTGCCTGTATCATCCTTGTCATGCTGCCAGTATCTGTGTGCCTTGGTTCCCTGGGACACCCCATGACCTTGGGCACCTGGCAGGAGAAGAAGGACCAACACTTGAGTTTCTCCCCAAGAGCCTGTCCTCACGTCGTGCAGCTGCTGGTGACAAAATGACCCATTGGTGTTGATGCCAGGGTCATCTCTGAGGTGAAGGGCAGCTCCATTGCTTTCCCTTTCTGCACATCACAGGACACATTCCCAGCCTAACCCTAGTGAAGCAGCTAAAGATTCCCTCTGCCCTCAATGACACAAGAAACCTCGTGCTGGGTGCAGGCTGTCCTGGTCTCCCTGAAACCCTCCTCTCCCATCATGGTGCTCTAGCCAAAAAAATTACTCTAGTTAGCAGACACAGAACTGTACAATTCCCTACTCTCTTTCCTAATTGTCTTTCTCATCTGGTGAGAAAGGATGGCTTCCAAGGGTGGTTTCCATCTGGTTTCCAAGGGTGGTTTCTTTACTTTGGATGGTTCAAAACCAAACTTCCGTACTCCCCCTGGTCAGGTCTGAGCTGTGGTTTGAACTTTGTTGCTCAGACCCATGCCTGGCTCTGATCTTTTGGTGCCCAGCACTCCCGTGCTTTCCTAGGGAGTGCATAAATAGCATCATAACAGTCCTAGGACTTAGGAACCAGAGTGCAAATAAAAGTACACTTAAAAAATTTATATATCCCCTGTTTTTGAAGGCAGTGTCATGACCTGGGCACTTGACTTGTGAGTGTGACAGCTTGCCCCTGGCAACAACAAGCAACTTCTCATCACCCAGCGAGGAAGAGTGATGAGCAATGCCAGCAGCCCGTCTGAAACACTGCTGAGGATGTAGATGCTGGATGCAGATGATGCTGTTACATTGTACAAAAGTACATGGAGGGAATTTATGGGGATGCAGCCCCGGAGCCAGCTAAGAGCATTCTCTAGCACCATCTAGTGCTCTGAGAGCCCAGGTTCTTAAAGAATGCTGAGGTTTAATCATCATATAGATCAATACCATAGGCAATTTGAGCACCGTGGTGCAGAGCTGTGAAGTGATGCATATCTTGCAATATATTACACGAAAGGGTGAGCATTAAATTAAGTGTTGGCTGTGAACCAAGGTAATAAAATGTGGCATATATATTGCAGACAATGCAGATTTGTGATTTATGCTGGCTGGGCTCTGAAAGCAAGAATCTGTATTGTTAAAGTACACATTCAATCATTTCAGAAAATCAGAATGGATTAGTACATTTAGACTTCAGGGGCTGAACCTGAATGTCCCTGAAGCATTAAAATGTCTCCTCCCTTTTCCCCTGGGCATTGCTGTTTTTTTCTCTCTATATCTTTGTCCCTCTCCAAACATGTCCTATCTTAGCATCATAGAATCATAGAAAGGTTTGGGTTGGAAGGGACTTGAAAAACCATTTGGTTTCAACTCCTCCCCATGGACAGGGACACCTTCCACTAGACCAGGTTGTTAGAGCACCATCCAGCCTTGAACACTTCCAGGGGTGTGTAACCCCCAGCTTCTCTGGGCAACTTGTTCCTTAATTTACATAAATCCTATTTTTGCAAGACTACCTTTAAGATGATGGGATTAATTCCCAGAGGAGAATACCCCAGCTGAAAGAAACAAAAGGAATAGCAACAAGCAACCATCAACACCTCCAGCATCTGAAAGGAGGGCTGCACTGTCTCTGGCTGTTGAACTGGATGGGACTGGGGATAATTAATTCTATAGAGGATACCAGCTGTTTACTTAAAAGCCCAAAACTCAATCGAAGTTTGTCAGAGACATTCTCAGTAGTCAGTGAAATGCACAGTAGATCTGGAGCCAAGTTTTGGGTGCCAGGAAGGGAAAACAATGGCCCAATGCTTTTCTTTAAATACTTTATTTTCCTTATTCATTTGACAGATGAGGTTGCATGGAGCTGTTGTTGAGCTGTGAACAAACTTGTGATGTTTTCTGTTTGGTTTTATGCCTGACTACCAATTACATGATGTACCTTAGCTCAGTGTTTTCAGAACTTGTCCAGCTCTGATGGAGGAGATATTTTTTTACTAACATTTGTAATTTCTCTGGCACAGTATTTACCCAACACCACCATTTTGAATGTGGTAAAACTGCTAGTAGGGAGATGGTGCTAATGGCTTTTATAAAAAATCTTGTCAGATATCAGGTTTTCTTTCCTGAGAGTCCTTGCAGTAACAAAAGTAACAAATAGCCAGAGACAGGTGGATCTTCTCTGACTATTTCCTATGTTCAGCTGGTCTTTCTCTCTTCTCCATCACCACAGCTAAGCCAAAGCAAAAGACTCAGAGGGTACATGCTTTACCCATTAAGCCATTACAGTCCTAATCAGTAAGTTAGTTCAGTTCATCTGCATTCACTTCTCAGACTTTTGTTTATGTATTCATTTTTTTCAGGGTCAGTGGCAGTGAAGTTTTGGTTGGAAAGTTATGAGTGAGAGTTATTAAGGCTTCATGAAATTTCAACACAAAAGCAAAGCAGCCTCTAAGGCAGACATAGCAGCCTGCTGCATGATTTGTGCTGGAGCCAGGGGTTACAGGAGGACAAGGAGCCTGTACTTGAGATGTAACCCACAATATTTTGGCATACAAGTGAGGATGGGACACTGCACCTCCTTATGGCATCCCCATCACCAGCACTGCTGAAAGTCCCTCTTCAAGGAAAACCCTCCTGAGCCAAACTGGCACAAAGCAAAAGCAGTAAAAAAGACAGCAAGAGGTGTGTGGTCATGCAGGTTACTCTAACCCTCCCAACATGGGCTATCAGTGTTTTGCAGAGCACAGTAAAGAGTACAGGGTTCTCTTTATTAAAGTTAGGGGCCAAAATCATTTGCATGGACCCACACAGTCATGAAAAAGAAATGGTAATAGGCTCAGCACACAAAATCCTTGAATGGTTTGGGTTGGAAGGTGTCTTTTATATTAGATGGGACAAAATGCATGAAATTGTACAGATGGGGAGCAGTCAGAGATAAGGAGCACATGGCCAGGCAGCATCCCGTGTGGTACAGTGGGTCTGACTGTATGCACTAAGGATGGGACACAGAACTCCAGATTTTGCCTTGCCAGCATTGAGTAAGGGGGGTCACTGCTCTGGACCTGCTGGCAATACTTTATCTAATGCAGCCCAGGACACCACTGACCTTGACCACAAGAATAAGTTGCTGGTTCATGCTCAATTTGGTGTTCAGCAGCACCCACAGGTCCTTTTCCATCAAGCTGCTTTCCCACTGGGTGGTCTCCAGCATGTCCTGGTGCCTGCATTTTTTCCTCACCAGGTGCAGGATTTGGCACTTCTCATTATTGAACTCCATGAGGTTCCTGTTGTCCCATTTCTGCAGCCCACTGAGGTCCCTCTGGATGGATTCACAACCCTCTGGCACACCAGCCACTCCTTCCAGTTTGGTGTCACTGGCAAACTCGCTAAAGGTACACTCTGCCCCATCATCCCAGCTGTCCTGAGGGTGTTAAACAGGGCGGGACTCGGTGTGTGACCCCTGGGGTCTGCCCTCCAACCAGACACCAGCTCCCAGCCACTCAACCAGGTCTCAAGCCAAATCCCTGCCTGCTTATCCAGTACTTAAAACAACAGCTTCTCTATGAGGATCTTAAGTGAGACAGTGTCAGAGGCCTCCCTGAAGTGCAGGCAGACAATGCCCACTGTCAGTCCAGGCAATGTCTATCAGTAACACTCTTGAAATTAGGCTTTCTGTTTTAGGGGTAACTTTTCAAAAAATCTGATTCATCTGACCCACACTAGCTGTGGTTTAAGAGAATTCCAGTGGTATAGGGATATAGGCAACTGCAGAAAAAAAAGTATCACCAGAAGTGGCCAGCAAAAAGCAAAATGAAAAAAATTACAGTCTGAATTTACACTCTGTCAGGGCAATTGTATACCTGTAATAATATACATTTACTTGTAATGGAGTGCATGGTTGTTGAAAAAGGTGTCAAGCAAATGCATTCTCAGCTTTTGAGGTTAGACCTTCCTGTAATGTAAAAAATTGAAGATCTGGGACCCAGGATTTCACTCCTTGTGCCTGGTTCTTCAGATGGAGAAGGACCATCACCTTGGGAGAGCAGTCCTCTGCAGACTGTGATGGCTTATTTCATTTAAAGAACAATATCCCAAATATTTAAAAATGTTTATTAAAAAAAAAAAGGAAAACCCCCAAACCTTCAAATCAAAATAATTGCATTTTCACTTATTGGGAAAAAAATTCTCGTAAAGTTTATTTCTGGCTCCATTTTAGCCATATGCATCACCAAAAGCTATTTGAAAAACTTGCCAAAAAAACCAAAAATCAAATCTGTTTAAAAAAATTTTTATTCTTGTCTCATTCTGCTCTAATTCAGTGTCCCCTTTTCAAACATTTAAAAACCTAAATTTTTAAAATACATTTAAAGATGCATGATATGGTGGAGCAGGTAGAATATTTTACAGCAAGAGACTTGACCTTGGCTAGAAAACCTTGAGTCTGAATCGAAACAAGAATGTCCCCAAAGCTGTGGGGTTTGGGTTTTCTTGAAATAGCAGGTGGCTGTTCAGATAAGAAATGCTGGTTCTGCCCTTTACACAGACAGGAACCAGGTGCAAGGTGCAGATCTGCACTGGAACTTCCTGAAAATTTGGGAGTCTGCAGCCAAAATGCTTCTTGGATCTGATCACTGCTGCACTTCCAGTTCTAATTATTGTATTATAGTGTGTCAAATTGCAACTGAAAGCAGAGTCTGAAAACATACATACTTTATTATGGCAATGAGAACTATGCTAATGAACAATTAATAATGAGCAATGCTGAACTTTGGGTATTGTTTGCCTTCAAAGAAGATGAGTACTGCTGTTGTGCCATGTGCTCTTACAGAGTCACAGAATCATGGAGTGGTTGGAGGCAGCTCTTGAGATCTAGTCCAACCTTGAGATCAAGTCCAGCCTTGAGATCTAGTCCAGCCTTGAGATCTAGTCCAACACCGCTCAAGCAGGGTTATCCAGAGAGGCTTGTTACCAGAACTGTGTCCGTTCTGGTTTGAATTATCTCCAGATCATCACCAGGCAACCTGGTCCAGTGTTTGACCTTCCTCACAGTAAATATTTAATGTGTTTTAGTTGGTGCTCAGTCACTCTTGTCCTGTCAGTGAAGTCTAATCCCTCATTTTCATTCTCTTCCATTGGGTATTTATAGACATTGAGAAGATCCCAATGAGCCTTCTCTCCAGGCTGAACAGTCCCAGCTGTCTCAGTATCTCCTGATATGAGAGATGCTCCAATCCAGTAATCATCTTTGTGACACTGCTGGCTCACAATAAATAAAGCTCCAATAAATCTGTGTCACTCTTGCACTGGGGGAGCTCAGAACTGGGCAGAGTTCAGGACACATCCTCAGTGATTTTCCTCCTACTTTGTGTCAGTGGTCACAGCCCCCTGGGTTTAGTGGTGCAACCTGTTTTTAATCCATTTTACTGCCCACATATTGAACCCATAATTTGTTATTCTATCTTTGGTGATATTATGGGAGACAATGACAAAAGATAGACTAGTCAAAGTAAACAACATCCACTGCTCTCCCCTCATGCATTAAGTGGTCACCTTATTGTGGGGGAAATCAGGTTGGTCAAGCTGGATTTCCCCTTTGGAAATCATTGCTGGCTACTCCTGAAAACACTTCATGTTTTGAAGTCAACATATCAGGTGATAGAAAAAAACCCAATGTGATCTCCAGGGGGAGACCTTTAGAAATGGAAACATTCACTTGGGAACCTCAGCACAATCCCCCTACTACAAGGAGCTAATGCAAGGACAACTTAAGCCTAAGAAAAGACCCACAGAGTAGGGAGGTGAGAGCAATTTATGTCTGAAAAGGCTGTCTGCCAAATAAGCAAAATTGGGCTATGGACTTCTGAGGACACATTTATCCTTGTGCATTCCTTGCCATGGCTTGAAATACTGGTGAGTACTGGATTCCTCTGCTGTCAGATCCAGGCCTGGTCTAACACCAAACACTCCCTGGCAGCTCAGGCTTACACTGACCTTGATTTGTTTCGTTGCTCCGTTTGCTTCTGTCCCATCACCTCCAACTAAACATCAATTTGCATGCAGAGAACATTTTAATTATCCTTCTTTCAGCACTCACTCAACATATTTAATCAGGACAAACATTCTGAGGTGTAAACTTTCCAGTATCCTGTGCTCCTTCTGTGTACAGGGAAATCAACTCTGTTACCTGTCAGGAAGGAGGAAGAGGTAAGGTCATGAGCATCTAAAAAATGTGCAGGGGGATTCTCAGCTGGTGTGAGCTTGCTTTCTCCTGTATTTTTACAATTTATTTTAAAATAAATAACAAGATTTCATCTATGGCCCAAGAAACTCATCTTTATATACAAATCATCTATTTTCCACTTGGAATACACACTAGAGAAATCAGATGGTGTCTGATTAAGCTGGAGTGTATATTATCTTTTTGAGTAGACAAGACATTAACAATCTGAGTGGGGCTGCAGAAGTTTGTGTTGTTCAAGATGTAGTTACCACCTGAGGATATGCAAAAGCCCCATCTGCATCAATATTAGGTGGTGGTGTAACCCAGGTGGCTGATCGGTTGGAAAGACAAGTTTCCAAGAGGCCTGTATTTATAGAATACATCACATAAAACCACCGAAGATGAAAAGCAAAGAAATAGTGGATTTAATTCTGAGAAAAATCTTGCTGTGACATTGGATAGCCCAATTCCTACCCCATCCTCAGAGCTCTGCTCCACTGAACCAGGCAGTCACAACCCGTCCTTCAGCCTCTGCCTCCAGATGGCTTTCCATTGCCTCAAGTGTATTTAAAGAGTTCTTCTGAGAAAATGGAAAAGCAGTACATGACTGAGTCATTGCAAGAGCTTTCCAGAAATGGCCAACACCTCTGTTATGGAAAAATTCACATCCCTGGAGGAGATGATATAAAAAACTTTGACAGGACTTTATCCAGCTGAGATAAACTAACTCATGCAATTGGGTGAAAGTGCTACAGATTTATACCACTTGTTTAAAATAATGATTTCTTTAGGTTGTTATATATTATTTCACACTTCATCTCACTTTTGTACATCCTGCCTTTAGCACTTTCTCATATTTGTAGGTCTGATTTTACACTTACTGAAAATCAGAACATTTGAATTTGCATGTAAACAACTGGAGCAGCATTTCCTTGGGTTTCTGAGGCAAACAGCTAACTACCTAATTTCACTCAGCACTTTGCACAAAGATCTGACTCATCTTGAGATTCAGATGAATTAAGGAGTTTTAAGACGCTTTGGAGCTGGGTCACACATAAACTCAGAAGAAACTTGCCAGTTATATCAGAATCCCCTGAAGTGTGTACTCAGTGCATTTATTTCTTTTTGTTTAAATGGTCATTCAGCATTAAGCTGGGGGTCAAATTTGAAGCTCTGAGCTACTTTGCACATCTGCTGTAGAATCTGAAGAGGGAAGGGATCCTGTGAAACGTGCTGGACAGAGAGCCATCTTATTAACACCTGTGAAAAACAACCTCAAAAATCCAGTTAGTGACTGTCAGGTTTTCTCTTCTGCTCCATTCTGTTGAAGACCACATCACCTTTATGGGGTTATGTTGGACACCTTGACCTGAAAAGCTGGGCCAAACCCTGCTCAGCTCAGGAGGGGAAGCTGTTGACCTTGCACAGGTTTGAAAGGCCTGGAAATAAACGGGGCACGTAGTGCAAGAAAACTTGCTTTTCCATGGTGACCTGCATGGCTTTTTTCCCCCTTAACTGCCTGCTCTCCAAGGCAGGTTACTGTGCCCCATATTGGTTCACATGAAACTAATGAAATCACAGCATAATATTTTCCATACCTCATATTGTGTCCTTGCTACAGTGACTTACACGTTGCTTGTAAAATATTGGCTCCGTCTGTTTCAAGGGGAGGAGTGGGGGTGGAGAGAGAGTCCCTTTCACTTGCCTGATTTATATGTCAAATATAAAACTGAAATGAAACATGTGGCTGATTGCCTACAAAGTTTTATGTCAGGTGTAGAAGTCAGTGGCCCCACTCATAAATCACGTTGCTCATTTGTAGCCATTGCAAGAGATTTATGTGATTTTAACTGGGTTATTGAGCTATGTCATCAGTGCAGGCATTTTCTTATTGATGAAAGCTCTGCTAAATTGAGAGATGGTTTGGAAAGCAATTGGCCATAACTTTTTTTGATGGGAGGAGGGGGACACCTTATTGTTTGTAATCTATTAAAACAAAACATTTGTGAAAATCCTGGGCCCCTCCCTGATCTCCAAGGGCTTTATTTTTTCTCTGGGGACCTGCAAAACAAGCTCCTTATTCATAACTGTGAGATGAAGCTGTGAGGATGATGTTTCCGCTGGTGATTCATGTGATTTACTCAGAATGTTTGATTCATCTGTGAAGAAAAAACAACCTCTGGCTGAGGGACAGATGCTTATGGGGATTTGACATTTGAATTTAGCTAGGTTATACAGGGTTGTGAACAGGGATGGCTTTTCTCTATAAATCAACTTTCCCTGGAGCAGGGAACTAGACTAATGCCTAAAATTTTGCCTCAGGTCTGTATTTGCAAAGGAAAGGGGGTGTTTCTGTAAGGTTTCTGTTGGACTCTGTCTCCTGAAATTCCTCTTCTGAAGGTTTGCATTGTGCAGGAGGTTGTTAAACCACTGGCACCTCCCAAAAGGAAAAGGATGGAATTGCTCTGAGGGGTGGAGAGCCTTGGGTGCCATGGTTTCAGGATGCCTTAGGGTAGAAAATGCCATGTGATATTTACTACATCTGGGGGATCCTCAAGCCAAAGTGAGGTTCCTCACAGAGGCTGGGAAATAGATTTAATTGAAATTCCCAGGAATGGCTGCAGAAGGGACCCAGCAGGTCCTCTGACCCCGAGTTTCGAGTCAGACAATACTGCTCATAAACTGGAACTTCCTAGTTCTTATTCATAACAGGTAATTTCAAAGTCCTGGGTCTGAGCACACAGAGTTCTAACTGAGTTTGAGTTCAAATTTATGTTAAAATTTCACAATTGGTTGTTCTTTCAAATATTTTTCATTAAAATTTAAAAATATGTGTAATATCAAGAAATCATTCAATCTTCTAATTCAAAAGTGATTTATTTTCTAAATAACTTTATGTTTGAAGCCTCTTATCATGAAAAATTACTAAAAAGACACAGATCTACAGGGATTTGAAACTCTATTTTTATGGAACCTTTCAAGAAAATGTCCCCCAAAGACTATATTTGAATCTTATTTAATTATGATTATTTGTAAAAAATGAGAGAGGTCATCATTAAAACTAAAGCTCAAGTCAAATTTCATTGTAGCAGCAGCTTGTACAGCAAATAAGGAAACAAAACTCTGCCCTTCAAGAGGTGAGTTTCTGAGAGAAGGTTATGAAAAAATCTCATCACGTTTATTAAAACCAGTCAAAGGTGACAATATTTTTTAATGGAAATCTTAAATTTGTTTTAATTAATTTAATATTTTTTCTTTGGAAAATATTTGTTTACTTTTTTATTTAGCTGAGAATATACACAGGGCTGGGAAGGGGAGTGAGGACACACAGGTATTGGTGTTCCACAGGGCAAATCCCAGAGTTTAGAAATTTGGTGGAAGTTGTATGGGAGGTTTGTGGTCATGCAAGGTTTTTTGGGGACGTCTCACTTGTGTTTCTTCTTTGAATGATGCACTCTTCCCAGAATCACAGAGTGGTTTGGGTTGGAAAGACCTTAAAGACTATCTAGTTCCAACCTTCCTCTAGACAAGGTTTCCTAAATCCCAATCCTGTTCCATCTGCCTTGATTGAAGCAGAAGAGGAAGGAAAGCCAAAAATCTTCATGTCTGAGCCTAGGTCTGAGTATTTGGTGCTCTGAAGGCTGGGACCATGAAACATTATTAGTGATGGTGTTGGATCCAGCCCAGCAATGAGGATGAGCTTGAATTCATCTAAAGCAAGCAGGATCCAAACACGAGGCTTAAAAGGCTGCATGGGTGTTTTGTTGCATCTGGGGTGGAGAGAGGAAAAAGGAAAAACTGGTTGGGAAGATATAGAGAGAAAAGTGATCCTAATGCTCCTGTTAAATTTATTGCAATGAGCAAGGCCAGCTTGCAAGTTTGGCCTGGTGAAGGGAATGAGTACCCTGATGTCTGTGCTGCTCTGAGATAGGCTGGGCAAGATATGGATACCCCAAATCTTGAGAGAGTGCCCATCATTGATTAGTTTCAACTCCACTTGAACTGCCTTCCCCTGCCATGCACAGTTTTTTTAATGTGCTTCATAGTTTGTGAAACATTCTAAGAAACTTGATTTTTTGTAAAGTAAGAAAAAAAGAAGAAGCATCCCTACCAGATTTTTCCTTTTCTATTTGGCAAACTTTGCTTTTTCCGCCCTGCTGTTTCCTATGGAGCTGCAGCCAGCATGACTTTCCAGCTTGTTGATTTCCTTGTGCCATAATTTTTAGAATTTCCATAAATATCAGCCCTGCTCTGGGGATTAGGGGCAATTCATCCTGCCTTTTCTGCTGGCTGCCTGTCCTGCTGCAAGAGCAGAGTGAACTCCTGGCCAGGTGAGGATCCACATCCTGCAGTCTCTTTGCTTATCATGGATAAGGATGGTTTTAATAAAATACTGGGCACTGTTCTCTTCCATTTTTAACATTTCTGTATTCTTTATGGCCTTCTTGGAGGCTGGCAGAAATAAATGCTGCTCTGGCATCAATACAAAGTCCTGAGTTTGTGCTGGTGGGAAGAGTTCAGGTGCCTGCCAGGAAGGAAGAGATACAGAGCTCTCCTGCACATGGATATCACAGAGTGCAATTCCACAGGAGAAGAGGCAATGAAAGTCCTCTCTCCTCCTACCACAGACTATTAAGGCCTTTGGTAGTGATTGCTAAGTGTTCATTTGCTCTTCTTGGTGATGACACCAGAGAGAGTCCTTGGGAGGAAGGACTTGAACTTTTTGGGGGAGATGTAATTTCCCTTTGCCTTCCAGGTGAATCCATCTGTCAGCTGCCAATGTGGTGTGTGAACATCCTCATTTTAAATGATTTGCCACAGGTGGAAGACCTGAGTGGTTTTAACTGATTTTTTTTTTTTTTTAGCTGACAAAGTTAATATTCCTGTAACTATTTGGGAAAAGGGAGTATGTCACATGTGGACATAGACTGGGAAATAAAAAGGTCTGTCAAAAAATGAAGTTAAATGCTCATGGCATCCTCAGGAGCATTGGAATGTGGGTCCTTATTGCAGAAAGTATTACCTTAAATATGTGAACAGGCTGCTAGGGCTGCAGTTTGCAGACTGCACTGTTACCCACTCTCCAAACAGGAGGATCATAATTCCATAATCCTTCTCTGCCCCGTGCCTCTGGTCTCTGCATTCTGGCACATTGCTATTTCTGATGGCAAAGCAAGACATAAGCACACGTATATTTTAAAGAAACTCTCCAAAATTCTCATTTCCTATTTTCTAAAAAGATTTGTGCCAAAGAATTCTGTAAAATTAGGCCAAATTACAAATATTGAATAGACAGATTTGCCTTCTTCATTTTTTTCCTGCAGTAGAAGCAAAACATACAGATAGAACAGTGTTGCCATGAGTCTGATGATGGACTGTGTGGGGAAGGACCATGCTCCTGAGTCCAGGAAATCCTAACAAGTTGCAAGCTAATGATAAATACCCTGAAGGATTTTAGCATTTCACATTGGTCTTTCTGAGCACCGAGGTCATGACTCCAAAATAGTCCTTCCAGTGGCCTCTATACTGTACTTATGTGACTGCTATGCAGCGAAGGTCCACACTAACCACATGCCTAAAAAGCATGAAATTCTCAATTATATTGTTCCCATCCACAGGACACGCCAGGAAGAAGAAGTGGAGGCTCCATGGAGAGGATGGTGATGTTCAGGTGTGGACGATCTCTTCATCAGGAGTCTGGGGAGGACTGGGGCAGAGGAGGGATGTGCTGGAGGTGGAAGACAGCAAAATGTATAGTGGGAGGGTGGCAACCTCCACGTGGCAATCTGAGGCTATTTAAATAGGAATGCAATGAAGTGACAATTCACAGCCCAGTTAAACCCAGTTACACCTTGTGTGGTCCTCTGCTGCCAGACCCTGTTCAAGCAGAACTCCCCACTCTCACTGTTAACAGCTTCCCAGAGCAGATTTACTGGGGAGGAAATTGCCTTTTAACCTGGCTGGCATCTGCTCTAGGCCCTCCAAGGTTTCAGAGCAGTGTTGCTCCAGAGAGATGGGTTCAGTATCAATTTCATTTTTATATATTTTATTAGAGCTGTTAAATAAACTAACCTAAAACCAAGAAAACATCACTGAAGTTAAGCTTTTCATTAATAAAATATTGAACTAACCTGACAATAGAACACTTGAACTACCAAATGGACTGGCTGGGACAAGACAATTTCAGAGCTGGGCTGGAGCTGAATTATCAGCTGTGTTTAAACTGTAGTCAACTATTTTTTAAGTGTGAAGAGAGATTCTAAGAATATGGCTAATTGTAAATGGTTAGTCTGGAATTTTACCACTGTCATTCAAATAAAAAAAAATCTGATTAAGTCACTTAAATATGCCTTTTCTGAACCGTAACATTTCTAGCTCCTTATATTTCAGTTCTCATGTTCAGTTTCAGCTTTCTCTTCTCTCTCTCCTAGAAGAGATACCATAATTTAGACATTAATGGGACATTTTAGACAGGTGGCTCAGAACCTTTATTTGCTGTGATTTCAACAGCAGCTCAAATTTTACTTCTAAACGCAGGACATGTTTCACCAAGTGCCTGTATTGATTTTATTTAGAATATGGGATATGGAGGAGGTGGGAGGCTTTTGCTGTTTCCCCCACAACCTGCTGGGAACCTACCCCCTGGGCCCTTGAAGGAGGTTCCCTCTCGTGAGTTCTTTGCCAGGGATGAAAGACGAGCGAGACTCACTGATTCTCTTCAGGTTGTTGTTTATTTTTCTCTTATCTTATGTTCAGTACGCTGTCTGCATGCCAGACTGAGCGTGAGAAGCAAGGCATAAAATGGACAAAATGGCAAAATGGCAAAATGGCAAAATGGCGAAAATGGCGAAAATGGCCTCGATACCCAAAACCAATGTCCTTTTAAAGCTAATCAGCCCAATTCCTTTCTAACACGTATCTTGTTTTTACTTTACTACCAATGACTCCTACTGATCTACACACGTAACAATTATGCTGCTACCATCCCTAACCAATGACTTTGTGCCACCAATGCTACAGAAAATGAAGAAGAAGAAGGAACAAGAAGGAAAGGAAACCACACCCCAAATCCTCCATCTTGCCTTCCATTCACTCTCATACAAAATCCTAAAATCCTAAATTCTTCACCCTGTGATAGATTCCTACTACTACTGCTACATACCTAGTTCACACCTGTGTTCTTCAACTCATCCCAAAGCCTTAGCAATTTTTTCCCTGGGACAAAGGTTAAAAACAGTGTCTGACTGGGGGTCAGGGCTCCCTAATACAGGCAGGGAAACACTCCCGTGCCCTGGATTCCAACAGAGGACTTTTAAATCTGACATGACCTTTTCCCATGGCAGTTTCTGAGTGCACTGGAGTGCACTGACATCCTAAAGCTAAATGGGGTCAGAAGACAATTTGGGCAGAAGTTCTGGTGAATTTTTCTTAGATTCTGGTGAAGTTCTGGGACGTATCTAGTACACTGGAGCCTTGTAGCTCAGTCCAGTCAAATATGAATTAGGTCACTGTTGGTTGTCACTAAGTAGGAAAAGTCCTGCACATGCCAAGAATTTTTAAAACGTTTAGCAATTTGCATAGCAGAAATGACTGCTAGGTTTCCCTCCTAGTAAATAAACAAATAAACAATGAAACACAATATCTTGGGACATCAAGTCACTTTGGAGTAATTTTCCATGGCCTTATTTGAGTTACTAGCCCTAAGTTTTCTGAGAAGTTGTCATAACCTTCCCCAGGAGGATGAATAGGAAAATCCCTGATCCTAGGTGGATCAGCTGCCCAAACACCCATCCATCAGCAAAATCAAAATAAATTCATGGAAGCAGGAAAGCTCAGCATCATCCTTCTGTCCCTTGCCTCTGGGAGCTGACAAAAAGGCTGATTCTTTGTGGTGACAGGGTGATTTTAACAACCTCTCTGTTTCTGGGTAGTTTGTGGTCAGTGATGTACAGCTCAGTGGTGCAGTGCTGCTGCAAGAATGACCAGGACTAGGCTTATTTGAAATACAACATTTAAAATTATCAGCATAGGGAAAAAGTGCATGTCCAAAGAAAAACAAAGTTCTGAAAATAAGTACTCAGATTAGGTGCCTAATCATCAGGAGCTTAATTAGGAGCTGTAATTTATTAAAGCTCTTTGTGCAATTTGCATACTTCTGTGAAGGGAGAAGTTTGCCAGGGGGAAGTTGTAAGGACTCAGTGCCATGGGGCAGGCTGTACTCAGATCACAGAATGGCATTGCTGCTTCTCTTTCCACCCCTTCCCAGGTCCCCACTGGTGTGTCCAGATGTGTCCATCTTTCCTCAATACCCACAAAATAGTCCTTTATTTGTGAGCTGCCCCTTATTTAATGCAAGCCCCTGTGCTGCTGCTCTGCATTTTGCTTTGGTCATTGTACAAAATCCTTTTAAAGGGTGGGCTCATGACAGGAACAAAACCCAGGACACGCATGAAGAAATCTCCCTGACTGGTGAAGAAATCTCTACAGTACAAAGTGCTCAGCTGGCATTCACTGTGCATCCTCCCTTGGGTTTATTGCTTCACATATTGGCTTTCAGCTGTGCTACCCACACAGGATAATGGCTTTGCCCCATCATAGGTGCTGCATGAGTTGTGTGTGGTGGTGGCACTTAGGAGCTAGCCTGTATTTAGGTCAAAACCTGGCTGCTGCACCATCTTTCTGTTTCTCCCTCACCCAGGCACTATGTGTAGGACCTGCAATGATCTGGACATCTAGGGTAGGTCAGACCTCCCAGAATTGGGAAGGTAGCCTGAGGCCGGACAAAACAAATAGAAACAGGGCTATGGAGAACCTGTCACATGGGATGGGATGTCTGGATTTGGCTTGTTTAGTTTAGCAAAACAAAAGCTCAAGGGAGGATGTGACGACTGTCTATAAATATACCAGGGAGAGAAAAGAGTTATTTCAGCCTAGGGACAATGTTGGCACAAGAACAAATGGGCATGAAGTGGCTGTGAATAAATCTAGGTTAGGAACTGGGAAGGTTGTTAGCAATTGGGGTAATGAACTCCCTCCTAAGTAGCAGGGAAGAAAGGTGTTGACTGAAGATGAAGTGGGGTTGATTTATTGAAGGATTTTCATGCTGGTTTTGCTTAGGATTCCAAGTGTCAGCAGCACTGGGAGATCCTCCCAGTCCCGTGTCCTGGTGCTCACTGGTTGGGATGCTGCTAGTGGTGCAGTTGCTAGGCTGTAATGAAGTGCAGATGTTTATTTTACAGACTTTCAAAGCCAAACCAGAATCTAACACCCAACTGCTGTGACCTCTCCCCAGCACAGGAGATACCCGTATCAAATTCAGTGTTTCTGTCAGAGCACATCCTTACTTCAGGCAAAGACTCAAAATGATGAGGAATTCAGATGCCTTTGGGATCCTGTTCCTCAGGGTGCACACACAAATAAGGCTGTGCACTAAGGGACAGCCCTGAGCAAGCACCTCTGTGCTCTGTGATGGTCTTTGCAACAGCTACTGTGATGTCTCCTACAAAATATAAAAACTCTGGGACTAAGAGAGGGTAAACAAGCACTTCCTTGTGCATCTTCTGCACTTCTGGTGTATCTTCTGCACTTCTGGTATATCTTCTGTGGACATTCATCAGTTCAGACAGTGCTATCAGGAATCTTGTGGAGCAGTAGGATCAGGACAACCAATTTTAGAAACACAGTGACACGCCCTCCCCACCCCTGCCTGCTGCACTGGTGGAGGGGTTAAGGTCTGATATTTCCTCCAGCTTGTTCTGCCGTGGCTCTGTACATCAGCTCAAGGAGGGGCAGCCTGGGAGAAACAAATGAGGAGGTTATTTTTTCCGGATGATTTATCAGGCTCTGTTTTTTGCAGTGGAGGGCTGTTCCTGGCTGCTCTGGCCATGACTCATGGGGATGGGCTGCAATCAGCACAGTGGTGCTTTTGTCACTGCAAATGGGGAGGTCAGGAAACTACTCAGACTTTTTTTCCTTCTTCCAGCCCTGGAGATGAGACTGGGCTGAAGCATGGGAGATGTAGTACAGATTTAGGAAACTGTGGAGGTGTTGGGCAGATTCAGGTTCTCTTACAGGTCAGGAGCACATAAGCCCACTTGACATCTCTTTAACAATGGCTTTTGCCCCTCAGTCTCATCCTGCAGCTTGGCCAGTTGTCAGTCTGCAAACCCAATCATTCCTGGGTTGTACGAGGAAATCATGGTGTGGACAGTGGCTGTGCCAAGACCTTAGAGCCTAACAAGCACATGGAATTGTTGGCAATTTCCTCTCAGTGGCATTTCTCAGGGAAGCCAGAAGCTATTGCTTTCAGGATGAAAGCCCTGGATCCTGGGAAATGGCCATTTCAGCAGGGACGATGTACCCCAGTGATGCAAAGTTGACTCAATACTGATGTGATAAGAGCCTGAAAAGAACCACAGCTGCAGATCAAGCACCTCCTGGACAAAGCAACCTAAGGAGTGGCTGCACTCAGCCCATGGACACAGACAGAGCTGTGATTTTTCTAGGCATTCTGGTGGAGGTTTAGATTTTCATTGTTTTCTATGTATCCTTACACAGAAAGTTGAGAGGAGGATGCTGGCCCCATGTGTTTCTGGAAGACAGAGAGATAAGAAGCAGTGTCCTGTGCTAACCATGGCTGTTTCCCATCTGTTTCCTTTTGAGGTAACAGCTCCACAGAGAAGGCTCTGTAGTACTGAGGGAGATGCTGGAATATGGCTTGGAGCAGGCATATTGTGGACAGGTGAAAAAAATGCCCCACATGATGACAGGAAGGTCAGGAGTGCATTGTGTCTCTGCCTTGAAATGTGCTGAAACAAAATGAAAAGAAAAAAAAAAAAAGAAATGTATTTCTGAATACACTGGGAGGATGTCAAGGTTTAGAAGTGTTAGACAGCACTTTGGTGATATTTTTTCCATATGAGTTGCATAAAATTAATATATTAGAGTTGATAAAAAAAGAGGAAAATGTGCTGAAAAAAGTTTAAAAAGCATAAAAGGTAGGCTTTTTGTGGATCTGATGATGGAACACAGCTATTGTAGCCACATATTTTAATCATATAATTGAAGCCATGATCAAACTATTTTGACTGAAATGCTCAATCTTGTCAAAGAGTGTCCTCTGTATTTTCCAGGAAACTGGGAGAGCCAAAAATAGTCTGCCTAACACCAAGACCTTCACTGCTGTGTTTTTGTCTTAATTGTACATTTACAAAATTTCTTTTTTTGATTCTCTGAATATGCTCCAGGAAATGCTGTCCTGGAAGCCATTTCTTGGAAGGGCTGTGGTTTTCCCATCTCTTGTCCTTCCAGTTCCACCCAGAGACCCAGGTCACCCTCTTTGCAGGTGATGACTCTTCTGTTTGTGTCAGCCAGGTTGTGGAAGATGCTGAATAGACTCAGTGCACAACTGCTTCTGCTTCCAGCTCTGATCTTAAGGCCAAGTATGATGGAGAGATTGTATTTCTCCAGGTTGTGAATGCTGTTCCCATCTTTTCCTTGTACTCTAATGGTTTTTTTAGGTTATTTTAAGCTTTTCAAATACCATTCTGCAAGGATTCTCTCTACAGAGAAGAAGCAGGGCAAACAAAGGCCGTGCTCTGAAGGGATGCACATAAAAGTGTGGGGGAAAAGGGCAGCTGGAAATCTTTACACGACCTCAAGTGCTAGTTGAGCTTAACATGGTGAAGTTCTCCTTGCCCACAAGAATTTATATGGGGAGGAGAGATCCTGCCAGAATAACCTGGGGCAAAGACAAACACCTGAGTGCAAAAGCCAGTGCCAACCCAAGCAGTGTGGGGTAGCAGTCAAGCACTTTCCAGCAGTGAGAGCAGTGGGAGTCTGTCCACAACAGCCCAGTAAGAAAAAAACTCTCCACAAAGTAACAAAGTAAAGTAACCTGCAATCCAAGGAGGTTTAACTACAGCCAATTGACCTGGGTGAAAAGCAGGTTGTGTGCAAAAGGCATTTTGGCATAAACTAGCCAAGGAGGTTGTTGCTATTATTTCCTAGGATCCTTCACAGCAAGGTGGTAGTTGAATAATTCAGCAAAAGCTCCAACTCTTCTCACAAAACAGAAATCAACTGCCACTAGACATTAATGGAGTGAGAAAAGTAATTAGGTCTAATTTCAAATGTCTAAGCCAATTAAATAGCAGTGAGAAAATTTGTGTAATTTAGCTCTGCTCATCAAAAATAAAACTGCCAAGTTGTCCACGTTTACAAATCTCATGCTGACTTCTTGGACAGGTTAGGGAGGGCTTGTTTGGGAACTACGCAAATTGTGCACAGGGTGTCAAGACGAGTGCATCTTATATTTTTCTGGTTCATAAAACTTGGATATTTTAGGTTTAAATGCTTCAAAGCTCAGCTCTGCCCTCAGACATTCCCAGAAAACTGAGGTGAGCCTGGCCAAACCAGGAGCTGTCACTGGATCTGAGAAGAAGACTTCAATTCATACACATGCTCCCCAGAAGGCAGGTGTGTGTGCTCAGCCTGCCAGGTGGCTGAGCCCACATAACCACTTGTCCTTGAACCAAATTTCACAACAGAGGTGTTTGCAACTGCAGAGCCAGCCTGACTGTGACTGTGTCACCTCCATGTGCAGTTTTTGAATTTGGTGGAGGTATTTGAGACTCAAGCTCACGTAACTAAGGCTGGAGAGTGGGTCCCAGGCTCCAGCCCTGCCTGAGGTCCGTGCTGGAGCTGGGCCAGCCCTGCTGCAGTCTCAGATACCACTGCTTTCTTGTGCTGTGTTTCCCTGAAAACATCTTGGACAACTCGGGAGTAATACTGCAAGAGACAAGGCCCGATGTGCAAAGCTGCAAAGGAGCGTGTGGAAAGCCCAGGAGTGGAGCACGAGAAAGATTTGTTGTGCTTGTACCTTTGAAGGGACAAAGCCAGCAGCTCATGGGGGTCTAAAGGACTGCAGCTCATGTCACCCTAAAGGACTGACAGGCTGGTTGGCTAATGGGGCTTTCAGTATATAAGCCTGGTCCAGGTCTCAGATCCACCACACTTTTGGGCCTAGCACGAGATCCGTGCTCAGGGCAGATCCACCTGCAGCTGGTGAGGCCAGTGAAGATTTTATGCTCAGTAATAGGATTTGTTTTCCTTTGGCTGCATGAAGGGTGCTCAGATGGGGGATTTACAGTGTAAATTTGCATGGCAATACCAGAACACTGTTCATTCTGTTGAAAGCCAGAGGATGAATATGAAGGAGGAGAGAAGAGGAGCTTGGGTGTGTTTCTACTCCAGTTGATTAGTCTTGGCTGTGAGCGCATCTACCAGGAGTGCTTGCATACAGCTGGTTTTATGAAAATAAATCATTTTCCCAACACCTTTCCTGCTGGCCCTGCTGAGACTATTGGTGGGGTCACCCAGAGGCAGTGGACTCAGGAGCCTGGCATCTGCCTGCTAGGCAATAAAGGGAGGCAACCAAACTAATGTCACCTTCACCCTCGGATGAAGGCAACTTATATTCACTGTTTACCTGTTCTGGATTTGAATTGGTGAGCCAGGGATGAAAGGCTTTCTGTCCTAGTGCCAGTACTTTGACTTGCTCTGCTGTAACAATAAATATCCCCCAAATCCCTTGGAGCTCCCAGTAATTACAGCCTTAAAATAAACTTATAGCATAGGATAGTGATTACCAAAGGTTTCTTATTGTTTCCCCTCTGGGAGACATGTATCCCTCAGGAAATGAGTTTCTAATTACACAGGAGAAGCAGGGAAGTAACCATAGTGTGGGAAAGCTAAATTAATAAAAGCTTCTAGGTGCACTCTGACCACCCCTTTAAGGGGGATGATTACCTGTGAGTGGTTTGAGGGTTTTACTTTGTCTCTTCTTGGGGAATGCCTAGGCCAGCTGTGGCAGAGGACACTTGAGTAGAGAAAGAGATGAGAGAAACAAAGATGCTGTTGAAGACCCCAGGAAAAAGCTGCACTGAGCAGCCCACAGGAATTCTTCAGCCTGCAAACCCCAGATGGTGTGGTACCATCCTGTGCAGGGCCTGAGGTTCTAACACATTGGGGAGGTTGATAAAACAGATATGCATCCTTTATCCCCTTGAGCTGCTAACCCAGCTCATTTCAGAGCCCAGTACTCCTTTTAAATACACAATTTTAAGGAGTGAATCTGGTTCAAGCCAGTGCACTGCTCATTCATGGAAAGCTGAGGCTGAAACACTCTTTGGGCACAGTATGGCTCAAAGAGCCCGAGATCAGTGAGGCTGGAAAACCTCTTAGACAACAGCACATGATGGTTCATCATGCCAGCTGGAAACCCCAGGGCTGGCTTTGTTTCTGTGAGTGCAAGAGGAAGTCCTCTCCATCCCTTGCTTGTACTTGTTTCATTTCCCACAGTACTTACCATTTATAAACCTTGGGAATGCAAGTAGTCCCTTGGAAAATACCTCACATCTCATCCATGCAACAGTGGTATCCAGAGCAGAAAAATGGCTACAAATGCACTCAGTCCCTCTGGAAGTGGATGTCAGGGTCTACACCCACACTCAGATGCTACCCTCATGTCTGTTCCTGCTGAAGGACAAAATCTTCAAGCTGCAACTTTCTGGGCAAGATAAGGCTCATCCTTTTTCAGAAGATGCCTCCCTTGGTTTGAAATACGTTGCTCTGCTGGAAGATACGTCAGCATATGAAGAAATGTGCTCTAAGGTGGGAGCCAAACTATGGATGTCACCAAAACACCCATACTGCATTTGGCATGTTTGCAGAGTGGATGTCTAAAGTGAGGTTGTTTATAGGGAACCTCTGTGAAGTCTTGCTATGTAATTTACTCAATATTAAAGAATGGAGAAATCCCATTTGTGTGTGTACAGAGCTCAGAAGCAGAGAAGACGGTAGAATAAACAGCGACAATTCAGAATAAAACTCTGACGAGAGAATAGGATTTAATTTTAGGTGAGAATGTTGCCTTTCTCTGGGCAGTGGAGTGCTTTATTTTGAGATGGAAAACACAGTAGTCCCTATATGACTGAGGATGTTTTTATTCTGAAGTCAGACAAACTATTTTTGCTGAATTTATGCTTAGCCTGCAAATTGAAGCAAATTGCAGGGATCCCAAAACTACTCATACCAAAGTCAAGAAAGACAAAATTAGCTTTGTTCTCTTGGAACCAAAGCCACAGGATCTCAGCCTGTTACAGCTGTCCTTAAGATAACTAAATATTCTGTTCTTAGGATTATGCTCACCATTTTGATCAAATCCACAGTTAAAATCTGTGGTTGTTGCACGTTTAGTTAAATCAGTACTCATCCTAAACTCCTAATATATACCTTTATTTTATTCTTGTACTGCACAATTTGCCAGATAGGCTTTTATCCTTGAGATACACAGTGAAGAGCATCATCACCTCTCCTGGCAGTGCCAAACCACACTGCTTGGGGATTCTCTTTGGGTATTAATTGAAAAATGGTAGTGCCAGAAAAGCATCAGAATTTCAGCAACATATGTTGAAATGGCATCAATATTGGTTGTGTATATATAGATAATATGCTCAATCTGCCTCTTGGGGAATGAGAATTTAAGCTTCTGCTGATGCATTCTATCTGAAAGGTTAGGATAGGATCAGAGAACAAATCATCACATTGGCATATGGCAAGGATTTACTCTCCTGCAGCTGTAATTATGTTCATTCTGGCTGGTGAGAGTGTAAAATAAGACAGGACACATTCATAATAGCTCAAGGAAGCCACTTTACTTTGCTGTTGCTGCACATGAGGAGTTTTCATTATGTTAGAGAAGGGGTTACCTGCTCAGGTCGCACAAACCCAATTGCTCATGCTCTTTTGTAGTTACTCCTAAATCATCCTGCCCCAGGGTAAGACTCTTCTCCAGCACACGAGAATAACAATTGGTTTTCTCTACTCTAGTTGAAAATAGCCACCAGCAATAAGCACCTGCAGTGTCCCTCAAGAACCTGTTTCACAGCCAGTGGGGTGTTGCTATTTTCCAGCACACAAACAGGTTTTTATTGTGAGTACAAAGATCACAGTGTTGGTCTTCAGGAAGGATAAATTATTTGGAACAAGATTAGACATTAACACCAGCAGAGTACAAATGGGAAAATCACTGGACAGAAGCACAGAAAATTGCCTGCAGCACTGATTTGTTATTTAGTGTCCTCCTGCCCTGTGGTACCAACTTCATCTGTTCAATGTGCACCAACAGTAACTCAAATTTAGCTGTGGTTGGGTTTTCTCCCTCGATGTTTTCTGTTTATTAATTATTAACACAATGCACAGAGCACAAAAAAGAAAAGACACAACTGTGAAGAACAGTGGTGCCTCTCCCTGTGTCCCATCCTGGATTGTTACTCACAAAAATAAAGACTTGTAGCCACCTGCCATTCCTCTCATGCTTAGACTGTCAACTTCCTGGTTCTGTATTTGTAAGGCACAATAAAACAGCAAATAACAGGGTAGCTGACCAGCACGATGAAAATCTGCAAATGTCTTGAATTTTCATTTTGCTAGATTGATTCTGGTCTGAGTGTTACATAATCCTAGGCTGTAAAAGGTAGCTGTTCTTAGAAGGATCAACCTTCTGGAGCTGTTTTCCCCTCTTGTTAACAATTTCCATCTCATTTCCTATTTCCGGCTCTAACTCCTGCCGATAATGCTCCTCAGCTAATACTGAAACCAAGAGGGAAAAATATATGAATAGTAGACATCCGATCCAAGCTTTGTGTGTGGAATTCAGGGATGGAATGTTCTTGAGAACAAGACGGGTTTTTTAAATAGCAAAAGACTGCTTGCTTAGGAAGAAAATTTGCACCGACACCTATATGTGGTACTGCTGATGTTTGTTCCCACAGTGCTCTTAGGTCAAATATAACCACCCTCTAGAGAATGTTTTTTCCTTTTTTAATTTTTTTTTGGTTTGTTTTCATCAAGACGTTCTCCATGCAGAGTATGTCTGCATGGCATTTTGCTGCACAACTGCAGCTTGTACAGACATTTTCATGCCAGCTTAGGAAGGTGAACTTGCAAAAGCCACAGCAGTCACCAACTGGGTTTGTGATTGCCTGCAATGCTGTCTTTCAGTCAGCAATATTGGCCTGCTATGCCCCTGCCTCCTACTCTGGCTTCTCCATCTCCTGCTGTTCATCAGTTGGATCAGCAGTATTTTGTGCAGTTGTTCCAAGCCACACCCAGGCCCTTCTCTTCCAGAAAAGGCATTTTTTCCTGCACACCTGACACAGTTCTTGGTGCACAGATGGTTGTGCAGATGTCCAGCTGCAGGTGGAAATGAGCAGCCAGGGCTATAAGTGCATGGGGAAGACCCATCCTCTCCTATATAATTGCAGCTAGAAGTTATTCAGAACGAAACTGGCCATTTCTAGGTGAGTTCCCTGGTGCTCTTTTTGCAGAAGAGATAAAAGCAAATATATTATTTACGTAATGATGAGTACCTGTGCAAGAGCTGGGTGTGGGAAGTCCTCCCTGAGCAGGGATCATGTGAGGGTCTCTCTGCAGCAGTTTTATAACCTACACTGGAAATACATCAAAGAGGCCTTGGCTATGAAAGGCAGGAAGGGAGTGGTCTGAGGAACTGCAGCTACACCAGCGAGTTGAGCAGAGCCAAGGAATGTCCTCAGGCATCACAACTCAATTGTGCTGTTAAATTGTCAGTCCCTGGCCAGCGACTGCAGACGGCTTGGGAGTTGGCTGGGGCTCAGGACTGAGCCCATGGCAGCTTGGACAGGTCCCTCCCTCCTGGAGGACAGTGGTATGGACATGGGCAGTTGTGTGCCAGTTGGCTTCCATGCCAGGGAACCACTCTGGGCATGAGCATTGGGATAGACAGTTGCTGGTAGGAAGGAAAAACTGGATTTTGAGGATTCATTTTTTGGTATTAATATTCCCAGATTTCTCTGTAAGAAGGGAGAGGGCATATATGGCTCAGAGTCTTGTATGCAGCTCTGGAAGTGCAATTTGGACTTTACAGAGCCATCCAATCTCATGCTGTCTGAAGATCTGTCTCTCCTTTGTGTGTAAGTCAGTGCTTGCTTGGGGCTCAGAATTTTTCCCACTGGATATTCAGCTGTTCCAGGACTGTGCTGCTCAGGGGGAAGTTCTGCTTGTGTGTAACACTCTGTCCAGGTCTGCCTCTACTCCTGCTGGTGGCCCTGGCTGGCAAAGAAAGGTCCCCAAGACATGCTATGGCTCAAATTCAAGTGTGCATCTTCCTCCTTCTGGGTTGTGGGTACCTACTCTCTGTGACTCTCTGTGACCGGTTTCATGAAGGACACTGAGGGGAAGTGGATAACATTTGTTGGGACCATGATTTCTAGAAGCAAGTCTTCATTTGGGTGTTACTGCTGGATGTCCTTACAGACTGACACAACCTGTGGGAAGGCCCTTACACCTCAGCTTCACCTGAGCCAGGTGTTTGTCAGTGTGGAAGGAGGTGGGCCCAGGACATCACGCCCAAACCCAGGTTATTTAGAGCCAAGGGATGTTGAGTGAGGCCTCTTGGTTTGTAAGTTGAGGGCCTGAGAAGTCTGATCTGTGGGAGTAATGAAGGTGAGTGTGGGGGGAACAAGGCAGATAATGGAGAGTTTTTGAGCTGAGCTAAAACTTTTCCTCGTGGTGAGCCAGGGAAGATGTTTTAGGGCTGTCTGCAGCATGTGTGACTGAGAGAAGACCCTGTTTAGCTGCCTGCAGTGAAAATGGTGCCAGTGGCTGGATACTAGTAAGTCCTTGATTTTTGTTAATCCAAACCCTGATGAGTCCCATGCTGAAACTCAGCAGTGAAGGTCAAAATCCTTCTTGTATGAAATGACTTGTCTCCTGTTTTTCCCTGGCAAAGCCCACAGGTGCTCCTTAGGACTCCAGGGAGCCTACAAATCACTTCTTTTACCAGGTTGTGGTTGCTTTGACCTGAATATGACTGCAACATGCCCTGAGCCCAGCAGATCTGCCAGAAATGGGCAGGGCTGAGTCTACAGCAAAGCTCATTACAGAGTATTCATTAGCCTACAGTTGTGTTCTGGTAGCTGGAAAATGCTCTTCTTCCAGGGTGACAAGTGACAGGAGAAGAGGAAGTGTCCTCAAGTTGCCTCAGGGAAGGTTTAGGTTGGATATTAGAAAACATTTCTTCACTGAAAGGGTGGTTAAGCCTTGGAAAAGGCTGTCCAGGGAAGTGATGGTGTCACTGTCCCTGGAAGTGCTCAAAAAATAGGTAGACATGGCACTTTAGGGATATAGCTTAGTACTTGGCAGTGCGAGGTTAACAGATGGACTCAATGATCTTAAAGGTCTTTTCCAAACTAAATGATTCAGTGAAAATCTTCCCTGGAGCCCATGGTAGGGGGGAAAATCTGGCTAGAGGGTGAGGGATGAGGCTGGGGAGGCAGTGGAAGACATTGCAGAGATGCCTGTGAGAAAGAGAAAGGAACTGGGGCTTCCCTGCTGGTCCAAGAAGGGCAGCAGAGAGTGATTGTTTTCTTGACAGTCCTCCCCAGAAGACAGGCATTTGGAGTGAGCTTTACCCTGAGCTGTGGGACAGAAGCTGTGGGGCTCTCTGCTGGGGAAGCTCAAAGGGGCTTGTGGACAGGCCTGAACTTTCTCAAAGTCTTTTGGAGATGTGTGGAGCTGAGTGGGAGAAGCACAATGAAAATCAGCCAGCTGGACCAGTTCCTCTGCTCACTGCCCAGTTTGCTGCTCATGCTGGGCCCTCAGCCCTGGCAGTTTCCACACATCCATGTAGGATGTCTTCTAGGAGAAGGGATCCACAGGATGCTTTGCACCCCTGAAAGACTAGAAGCAACACTGCTGGCAGGGACAAATACAAAATTTTCCCAGTACTCCTTGCATGGTTAAGAGTGGGCAGTTTCTGCCTTTCCAGCACCTTTTCAGATGCCTCAGGCTGTGAATGTCCCCATGAAGCATGAGAGGTGTTGGGAAACAATAATACTTACTTTCCTGGAGCCTGGACAACAACAGAAAGGACATGGAAGAACAAAATGCCTTCCTGAGACAGGATCTACAAACCTTATATCTGCCCAAATCCAGGAAAGAAGCAAGACTGTGGATGTCTCATGTGGAGCAACGCCAGCACAAAGAACAGTGGCCACAAGATTTGCTGCTGACCCATCTTATGGAAAGCTGAGGAGCAGCCAAGATGGGTGAGAACAGGGGAGCCCAAGACCGGGCTCTGAAATTTCATTTTGGATACCTGAGAAAGCAAGAGGCTCCTCAAACACCCTGACTGCAGTGGGTGCTGGCAGTGCTCACTACAGAACTGCTTCCAGACTGAGCACTTTTTTTTTTTTCCATCAGAAAATGCCAGTTCCTTACAATGGAAACACTCTGCAGGGTTGTATTGCTGCCGTGACTCTGTGAGGGAAGCCAGGCTGTTTTCTTACCCAATTCCTTGGCTCCTCACAGCCCATCCTGGCAGGATCTGCAGAGCCAGAGCCTCCATCCTCCACATTAACCCTTCACCCCATCCCGACACCTCCAGTCCCTCCTTGCTCGATGGCCAAGCTCCTGCTGGCGTGTAAAGGTGAAGCAGTGGTGTAGTTTTCTGCTCCCCAGTTTGATGGTTTTCTGGCTCAGGAGCTGGTGTGACTTTCTATCTGATTGTGCAACTTTTGGGAAGTCAACCAGGGATTAATTTCATTCCTGTCCTCACAAGATGGTTGGGAGATGCTGGGTCAGGACTGCCTGCTTTCCTACTAGAAGCTGGTCTGTTTCCAGGCAAATGGTATGTAAATGGTATCTAGAGGGATGCTATAAAAATTACTTAATCTAAGGAAATATTTTCATGAAATTGTCTTTTGAGGGGCAGCAATAAGCTTTTGACTTGAAGCTTTCACAAAATAAATGTCTCCATGCAAAAGTTACTTCTCTTGGGCTAGCAGTGGTGGGAAACCAGAGTATTTTGATTTCAGCAGGATGTCACAGCAACAGCTTGAGGATCTGGTTAGGTTGCTTCAGGGGAAAAATAATACCTTTTTTCCCCTGTCAGTGACAAGATACCCGGGGCCAAAGGCTCAGAGGTAAAATCTGATTTGCCCTTTGTTGATATAGAGAGCAGATGATGCACACCCCAAACTTGCCTCCCACCAGCATTTCCAAATGGAAGCAGCTTTCTGTTTCAAACTTTGAAATTTTAAAACCGAAACTTTGGTTTTCCTGCAGATCTGAAGGGCGCGAGCAATCGAAAGCCTATTTTGGCTGAAATTCAGAGCAATTCTGTTCACAGTCCCTTCTCTTAATAAACAGCATTAACATCTGGTGAGAAATCCCTGGGCTAAGCACAAGGGAGCTGCAGCACCATGCTTGAGCTGAGCTCAGCTTGATCCAGAGACAGAGCAGTGTGAGCTGAGCCAAGAGCAAGGAGGGGAGAAAACAGCAAATGGAAAAATTAATTGCATGGTAAAAAACTCTGACACTCCAACTTCCATCATCTCAGGAGTTCACAACTGGCAGGGAGTCTTTAGTAAACTAATTAGTGGCTATGGCAAATTGTGGAACAGTCTGTAAGTTGCTGTAGTTGAACAGAAGTTAACAGAGTCTGATTTGCAGTAGCCAAAACTCTTGTTCATGATTTTGCACTGCACAACTTTATAAAAAGTGAAAGTTATTTACCTTTTCTCTGTTCAGATATTGCTCATTTTGAATGAGTTTTTCCCTTAGAGCTTTAATTTAGATAGAATTTTATTTTAGATATATAATATTAAAACATACTTATTTGAGTTATCTGTATAATACATAAAAAATAAGGTTACTCAGCGCCCTAAATTAGCTATGAGATTGCAAACACCTCCCTTGATTTAGGGATTTAATTTGCTGCTGCTTGGAGGGGTGCAGCAGTAGGTCAGGCTCTCCAGGTTGCGTGGCACAGCACAGGGACAATCTCCAGTGTAAATAAACTCTGCCTGGGTCTCCTTAAGCAACATTTCACTCTGAATAATCCTGGTGATTTAGCTCCCACTAGAACATTAGTTTTAGTTCCACTTTGCTTTATTGCTGCCATGCTTAATTGATTCAACACCAGGATGGAACTGTATAATGAGGTTACTTAAGTGTAATGAAACCCTTGCATTGTCAAAAATGAACGTTTTGTCTACAGATTCTGGAAGGATCTCTAATTAAACACTTCAAAACTTAGATATATGCGGACGTAGGAATTTGTTTAGTCCTCTAGTTCTGTAGCTTTTCATATTTTCTTTTTCATCCAGGCCTTCTCCAAATAATTCCTTTGTTAATACCAATTTCAGAGGCCTTTTTTTTTTTTTTAACATCTAGCTGTGAAATTTCTCTACTTGGAGATGTCTATCACTGAAAAGACACTTGTTTGTACTGTTTAGGTTGATGGTAGCTGCCTGGTTGCCTCCTGACAAGTCCTTGGAGGCTGCTGCTTATTTTATTTTGTGATAAAATAAAATACACCGCTCAAGAGGAGGCTGCTGCATGCCCCACACCAAGGGCCTCTTTGCTGGCCACGTGGGATGGGTTTGTAGTGGGAGACCTGAACTAAACTGCTTGGTCCCAGTGTGTTTTTCAGCCTCACTGAGCACCTCGTGAATCCAGTTTCTATAGGAAAATAAGCCTGAATAGTCCTGTTACGTCTTTATCTTCTTTCACTGTGTTTCCTGGCATCCCTCTGCAGCCCCACTCTGGAGTGGCAGAGCAAATTTGGCTTTCTCCACCAGGTGGTACTATTAAGCTGTCGTAGCGGGAAGATCTGCTCCCTCCATCCCAGACCCACCCAATTATCCCTGTCGGCTGAGGCTTTCAAAGAATTTCCCTCTTGGTGTACTGAAGCTAACGAGGAGCCTCGGTTAATTGCAGCTGAATGAGGGCATTCATGCTCTGTTCCCCTTCCCACTGCAGATCAAACAGGATTTTTTTTTTTTTTTTGCCCCATCCCTAATGAAAGGAATGGTCTGCAATCTTCTGGTGAGCCCATACTCACGGTGTGCACTTGAGATTGTTGCTTTTATGAAGATATTTTCCATATGAGCAGTGTAACTCCCTGACAGCTGTGGAAGATGCATCATCTTTAATGTGCCTGAGGACACAGCAAGGTCTTAAGACAAGTTTGTGCTCCTAACCTGATGTTCAGCTTTCCCCGGGTGGAAGTGGATAACATGTCTGGCCTCTGCCTGCAGTGACAGGAAGGGATGCTGAGGTCCTGTTTGGCTCCCAGGGCTCTCTCATGCAGGGCTGATGTCTGTCCATATCTCAGACAGCTTTTTCTATTACCTAGAAATCTTGTCCGGGAAGACTCTTGAAGGTGTTTTTCTATGAATTTAGTCCCTCTGATGCCTGTAATGGCCCAGTGGCTGTGTATGGGCTGCTATGTGTCCTCAGCTCCCAGCCACAGGGCATGTCCTTGTGTAGCTCTGTGCAAAAAGCCAGAGACCCTTAAGAAGCCTCTCTCTTGCACAATAATTCTGTTGAGTTGCAGACATGTCAGATTTAGTGTCGGTGTTGTCCACCTGGGAGGAAAGAGGACACAGGTACGTGAAGAGGCAGTGGCCTCACTGCTATTGAACTATTAAAATGCTACAGGAGCAGTGCAGTTGCTGATGTCCCTGAAAACTCAACCCCATAAAATCTGAGGACATTAGCATTGTCTGATAGATACTGCAGCTCTCAGCTCCACAGGTAAATTGCCAGCAAGTGTGCACCATCCATTGGGATTGTTTATAGACTTGCCCAGGTAGGCATGATCCATATTTTTTTATGCTTAGTCAACCCTGAATTTGTGTTTGTCTGAGCAAACACAGTCCTTATCTACTGCTAACTGTCCACATGTGCCCTTTGAGCACTTCTCTGGTCCTCTTCTCAAAAAAAAGCTTTGCATGTGCTGTGATGGGCTGGCTGACACAGGGTTTCTGCTGTGAGGCCAGTGCTGTTTGTAGAGCTGAAGGTCATTTGCCACTGGGGTGATGAAAAGACACTTAAACTGGAAGATCAGGTGCTTTCCAGGGCACAACCATCTGGCTGGCAGAATTGGGATGGCCAGAGTATTGTCAGCACTGCTTTTGGAGAGTTGCAGCTCTGGGAAGACTTTGCTTTTTGAGCCATCCCCTTCACATGATTATGACACTGTGACTGTCACACAAAAGCCCTGTGATCAGTAGGACAGCACAGGCAGCATGAAGGGCTTTGAAGAACAAGCCCTGCTGTAAAACAGTTCTGCTGGGCAGGGAAAAACTCCTCCAGATTTGGCCAAGTGGTGGCATAATGTGCTAGGTTACCCCAAGAGTCCAGATGCCATAACATAAATCTGTATGTTGCAGGACTGAGAAGGTGATTTTTTTTCTTTCATTTTATTAGCCATGCAAATTTTAAAAAGATGCCTACAAAACCCAGTGGACCTTGTCATAAAGCACTGAAGATGGTCTTTCATCCTTAAAATGTTGGCTAGGGTGAAAAGAGTCTCTTTTGTCCCTGCTCCTTTACAAAAAACAAACTGTAAGATTTAGGCTGGCGAATCAACGGAGAGGGGAATGAAATACCTCAATGAGAGTCTCCAAATTGGTCATTTTTTTCCTGCTGTCTTGTGAAATTGTGGTAATTTGTAAACAAGACATCTGCTACTACTTGGGTTTGAATACTCCATTTTTGCCACTGGTACTGTGTGATCTGTATAACTGTGTCTGATGATGCTGGTCTGTGGAGGGAGGAGAGCATGATCTGCTGCATGGGGAGATGCAAGGGAAAAGGGGCTGTTGACGAAGGAGCAGTGGCAATTACTGGAAATGTTTTTGCAAGGTATAGATGGAGAAATCTTCCTTTCCTTTGTCGTTAGGAGTTTGTCAGAACTTGGTGCAACCCAAGTTAATTAGGATTACGTTATTTTTTAATGGAGCATGCTGCTGGACTCTGAGCCCTTTCTCTGGTTCTGCACAGGGTGTGCACTCTTAAATTGGAGCAGGGATACCTCAGAAAGACAATTGCTGAAGGCTGAGAGCCCTCTTGGGGCAGAGAGTTCACAGCAGGAGCTGCGATGTCATCTGTAACTGCCCATTCCTGCTTCCTTTCAATTTAATTTCTTCCTGGCTTAATTTGCTGGTGCCCTGTCCATAACCCCACTTTTCCCTGGTGTCATTTCTCTGTGTTCTGTGCTCTGGCTCCATCTCCTGTGCTGCATTTGTGGACCAGTGGAACGAGTTTCACAAGTTTCCGGCTGCACAATGCTGATGTGCCAAAGGGATTTGGTTCCCACGTATTGATATCTGTGTTGCAACTGGTGGGGTCATGGGTTGTTTTTGTCTTTGGGACTCTTTTGTACCAGTCCTTTCACTCTCCTCTTAAATTTCTATTCCTTGCGATCATTTATTTAGTAATACCCACCTGCAGCACTTCTCAACATAATCATATTTGTGTGTCTGGCTATAGTTTTTCTTAGGGTTTAAACAGCACCAAAAAATTCCTTACAGCTGAAATGTTCCTTTTTGATAGAAGGATTTATCATGCTTCTTTTACTGTGCATTTCCCTCAGATACAGCGGGTGATCTGTAGAATCCCTGTTGTCCTTTTTTTTTTTCCTATTTCTTTTCTTAAAAATTGGAAAGAGCTGGTATTTCTTCAATGCAATTGCACAACGGAGGAAGGTGTTACCGGCATCACATTTGGCTTGCAGTGCTCAGAACATTGTGCAAAGCTCCAGGGGGCTCTGAGCGATGCACATCTCTAACATCTGATTACTGGGGTTTGGTAACAAATGTACCCACATATTTCTATTGAAGAGCATGTAAATTAGTGTCGCTGATAATCTCTAAATAAATACTTTTGTTTAAAGCCTTTTCCTACCTGGTGAGATGGATTGTGGTACTTTATGGCAGAAATTCTTCCCTGTGAGGGTGGTGAGGCCCTGGGACAGGTTGCCTAGAGAAGTTGTTGATGCCCCATCTTTGACAGTGTCCAAGGCCAGGTTGGATGGAGCTTGGAGCAATCTGGGATAGTGGAAGGTGGGAGGTTTGGAACCAAGTTGGTCCCTTCCAACCCAAGCCATTGTGATTCCATGATTCCAGGCTGCTGCTCTGAAGAAACTACACTGGAATCATTTTTATCTGGTTTGACTGGGCAAATCACTTTGCATCACTGCCAGTGCTTTGAAACTGAACTCATTTGCAGCCATGCTGGCCTTGAACTGGTGCTGCATGGAGAGGGTGAAGGGATAAAGGTGTGGGCATGAAAGTGTCATGAACATCTCTAGTGCTTGGCAGGCTCACGGGTGTGTCAGCCAGCACAGGGGTAGTAACTGCACAAAAGCATTGAGGTTACCCTGAAATAAATAGCCTATAGCAAATGTAGGCACTAGGAGGAAGATTCTGCAAATGCTCCTTAGCTCTGTAATTTGTTATAATTTTTAGGAACTGCTTGCAAGCAGCCTGCAGGATTGGCTACTACCTTCACTGGGAAACAGTAAGCATTTGGTATAGTAATAACAGATTTTAAATGGAGACAGGAAGCCCACCAAGAATCTTTTGAAAGTATGGCCAGACCCCACTTTCAGAAATTGCTTGTCCATTCCTCAAAAATCATGAGGGTTTTTTTCCCCTTTTTCTCCCCAAGTCTCATGTTTAAGCCAAATAATTTGAAAATTTAAATTTCACAGATCACGTCCATCAATCTGGATGTGTCTATTGATGTAAGAATTATCAATCAACCAGCTCTATAATCTGTATATACCATGCATGTATATATGAAATCATGAAAGTTGGAAAAAGCCTCTAAGATCATTGAGTCCAATTACTTAATTAACCTACCACTGCAAGGTCCACTATGAAGCCATGTCCCCAAGCACCACATCTACATGTTTTCTGAACAGTTTCAGAGGCTGTGATCTCACCACTTCCCTGGGCATACTGTCCATCAAGACAACTTCCTCTCGATGGATGCTTGAAAGCTTGCTTTATTCCATCAGAAAGTAAGTTTGTAACTCACTGGATGCTGGAATCCTAGGGAGAGCACCAAGTTTAATCTTCAAATGCAGCCTGTGCCTTCATGGTGCAGGGACCTGCTACCATTCTGCAATGCTACAGCCTCTAATTCTGTGGCATAATTCACCTTCTTTCCCTCAGCCTTTCTGGCAGCTGCACAATGTAACTGTAATTGTTGCTTTCCCCTTATTTTTTCTTTCTTTGCCACCCTTCTCCCTTGCAGGCTCCTTCCTCCTGTCCTGTGGTGAGGCATTCACACCCAACAGTGAAGGTGCTACCAAGGATCATGTGTTGGTGATTTTGTTTTGTTTGGGTATCCTTTGGGTATCTAAGGCCTGTCTCTTGTGCAGTGAGGAATATGGCATTTCCCTGGTGTGGAGGGTGTCAGAAAAACTAGTTCTGGTAGGGCTGTGAGCTAACAGACTGTGCAGCAGATCCGGGGCAGTAGGAGCTTTTCTTCAGTGTCACAAACCCTCTGCTCAGCTCTTTCCTCTTGAGAAAAGCTTCATGGTTCACAGAGTGTTTCCTAGAAAGTAGCTTAGAAAATCAGTTTTGCAGCTTCAAAAACTAAATGAGTGCTTTTGTGTGAGGCCTTCTGTGCCATTTTGGAGGGTTGATATCTTGCTCACATCTAAGGAAAGCTGTACAAAATTACTGCTTCAACACACACAAACAAAATTTTTGGCTTGAAGTTTTGGCCAAATTGATGGATGAATGATTCTCAGTCCTACTTGTACACTGAAAAGATTTATTTTTCTCCCTGTAGGATAAACCCTGTAACTCAGAGAGGTGTATGTTTTTCAAGAGTCAAACTGACTGATTGCTCATACTCTACGTGCAAGCTGTGGTCACTTGGATGAAACCCATAGTCTTTCTCACGGTCACAGCTGATATTTGTTCTTGCATGTAGCAGTTTCAAAATTGGGTTCCTGTAGAAACTTGGGCAACACACTCTTCTTAGTGCATTACACAGAGCCAGCTTGCAATACTAATAATTAAAAAAAAAACAGGGGAGTTAAGTGTCATATGCAGATTGCTCACAGGAGGTGACTAAGTGGCCTGATGATCCCTCTCCTTTCGGTCAGAAACTTGGCTCTCAGGATTGAGTCATTACAGGAAATGGTAATTATAAGCAGCACCTGAAAAGGAGGTGCTGGTTGTAGAGTGCAATTCAAATTTTAAAAAGCTTCTTGGTAATGGATAAGCTGAACTGTTTGAAGTTCAACAGAGGCAAATGGAGGGTTCTGCACCTGGGGAAGAATAACCCCAGCCCAGTACAGGCTGGGGACTGACCTGCTGGAAATCAGCTCTGCAGAGAAGGACCTGAGGGTCCTGGTGGACAAGCTCTCCATGAGCCAGCAGGGCCCTGGGTGACAAGAAGGCCAATGGTGCATTGGGGGTGCGCTAGGGAGAGCATTGGCAGCATGTCAAGGGAGGTGCAGCCACAGGCAGTTGTGGAGACAGGATCAGCAGGTCCAAGGAGGAGCTGAACAAATTCATTGACAGTAGAAGGTTTCAATGCTCACTGATGTGACAAGCACTGGCTGAAACATGGAATATATTTCCTCTATTTGTACAGCTAAACCTTGAATGTTAGTGGAGCAGGAATTTGAAATGACAGTGAGATTTCCCATGCAAAATTAATTCACAGCCTTCAAAGAAAATGTGTATAGAAAACATGTTGGAGCTGACCCACACCTCAGCCTTCACTCCACAAATGGGATCTTCATCCTGCCTGCAGCCTGCTCTGCTGTGGCCACAATGTTGGCACTTGGCTGCATTGGAGGCAGCCTATGAACTTGCTGGAGAGTTGTGGGTGCCAGGTTCTTGCCTGGCCTCTCCTGTCCTTGCTTGGTGTGGAAAAGATGTAGGTGTGGTGTGGGGAAGAGTTATAAAGTGACTGGTTGCTGCTGGGGGCTTGTTTGTGCTGTTGCTGCACTGTGCTGTGGGGTACAGGCTGTGGAAAGACTGTCAAACCCAACACCAGCACAAGGGGAGAAAGAACAGAGCCTATTTTCCATCTGGCTGGGGTTATTTCAGTGTGTACAGCCCTCTGTTGTGCTTCTCTGAGTGCTGCCTAGGCATGTGCAAGCTTTGGGGTGAAACTGGGGTGAATAGACCTGGGTCTGTTCTTGAATAGCTGCAGAAAATTCCTTTGGAGGTGTTATGTGTACACAGAGGCTATTGCAGGCTTCCTGAAGGCTGTTACACCTTCCCTCCTTGATGAATCCATGGGGTTTCATGCACTGGATTATTACAGGGTGCCCTTTTAGCCCCTTCTAACACGACACCATTTGCATTTGTTCTCCCTCTGGAGAACAGGAGGGAGAGAACAGTGAGATATTCAGGGACTTAAAACCCCTGCACTTAACAAAAATGAAATGGGATCTCATGCCAACTGTGTGATTCGCACTTTCCTTGCCTTGTGTGCAGCGCTGGGGCTCTCCCCCGTTCTCTTTTAGGTGATTAATTCCACCTCCTGCTAAATAAATTTACAATTAAAATGGGCTTATTTGTAACAGCCACTGAATTTCCACTCTCTCTTTTTTTTTTTTTTTTTTAATTTATAATTTAAAACACACCCAAACTCTAGTCGCCTGTAAGTATTAATTTTCATTTCCACAGAATGCTCTGTCTCCGGGGCAAGGAAGGAAATTCCAGAGAGTTAGCCAAGACAATCAGGGTTAATGTGCTCTTTGAAAAGTGTGGCGCTAGCAGGACCCTTGCTTTCTCATCCAAAGGTCAGGCCTGCTGCTGGGACAATGGTCTGGGTATAGGATGGAGAGGGCATGGGTCTGGCCCAATGTGCATTTTGCCCAGGATACAGTTTGGGAGACCACGTGCAGCAAGCATGGGAATGGTGATATGAATTTTCAGCAAGGCTGTGGATTGCTCAGGGGCAGCATATGCTCCTTCACAGAGGAACAAAGGCCATTTCCAGTTGTGTGGGGGATGCCTGGCTTCATAGCATGAGGGGTGCTGTACATTCACAAGTGTAGGAATGAGGCTGGTGCTCATGAGGCTGGTGCTTTCTGGCTGTGCCCCTTTGACAACCAAAAGAAGAAGTGTAGGCTGTGTCGTTACCACCTTGCTAGTCTAAATTATATGGATCACTCCATGAACACTCATTTACAGAATCACAGAATAAGCTGAGTTAGAAGGATCATCCAGCTCCTGGACCTGCCCAGCACCATCCCCAAGAGTCACACCCTGTGCCCCAGAGCATTGTCCAAACACTCCTGGAGCTCTGCCAGGCTGGTGCTGTGACCACTGCCCTGGGGAGCCTGTTCAGTGCCCAGCCACCCTCTGGGGACAGAACCTTTTCCTGATATCCAACACGAATCTCCCCTGACACAACCTCAGGCCATTCCCTTGTGACCTGTCACTGTCACCACAGAGAAGAGATCAGTGTCAGTCCCTCCTCTTCCCCTCATGAGGAATTTGTAACTGCACTGAGGTCTCCCCTCAGCCTCCTCCAGGCTGAACAGACCAAGTGCCCTCAGCCTCTCCTCACACGGCTTCCCCTCAAGGCCCTTCACCATCTTTGTTACCCTCCTTTGGACATTCTCTAATCATTTAATGTTTTTCTTATATTGTGGCACCCAAAGGTGCCCCCAGCACTCGAGGTGAGGCTGCCCCAGCCCAGAGCAGAGCGGGACAATCCCTCCCTGGCCCGGCTGGCCATGCTGGGCCTGATGTCCCCAGGACAGGGATGTCCCTCCTGGCTGCCAGGGCACTGCTGGCTCATGTTCAGCTTTCCACTGACCAAGACCCCCAGGTCCCTTTCCATGGCACTGCTCTCCAGCCCCTCATTCCCCAGTCTGTCTGTACATCCAGGGTTGCCCCATCCCAGGTGCAGAATCCGGCACTGTCCCTGGTTGAACCTCACATGGTTGGTGATTGCCCAGCCCTCCCATTTGCTGAGGTCTCTCTGCAGGGCCTCCCTGCCTTGGAGGGAGCCCACAGCTCCTCGCAGTTCTGTATCATCTGTGAACTTGCTCAGTGCCCCTTCCAGTCCTCATCCAAGAGGTGACCAAGGGCATCTCAGTGCTCTGGATACAAGCAGGGCTGACTTTATGGCTCCTCACTCCATGATGCACATGGGTTCATCTTGCTTTTGTACTACAGTGTCCAAAAAAGTCATCCATGTGCATTACAGACCCTTTCCTCTGCATATGTGTTCTTGCAGTGTTCTATGAACATTCAGTGCCTTCTGTCCCTCCCTCCCCATCATGCCAATAAGATGTGATTTCGTCTCCACCTGGAGACCACACTGTCAAAGCTGTGTTTTGAAGAGCACTAGGGCTTCTTCAAAATAAAGCTTCAATTTATATTTTCAATAAAAAGAGCCCCTTCCTCCTTCCCACAGCTACTTTAGGCCTGGAAACCTAAATACAAATGTGTTTTTGTGCATTGACATAAAACCTTCAAAGTGAGACTAGCTTGCTGTTTTTCCTCCTCTTCAGTTAATCAAATTTGGTTTGTGTGTTTTTTAGGTCTCATTCTGTTTCCTGGCTGGCTCCCCTCTCCCTCTTTGGAAATGGGTAGGAACACCAGGTTCTGGTTGCATGATAAGTTTCATGGTCATTTACCTACATTCCTTTTCTCCTCTTGGTCCCAACAGCCAAACTGAGGAGCGGTGCCAGGACTTGTAAGGGCATTTTGAGCTTCCCTGCAAGTATCCAAGCCAGCAGCATGAGGGCTGTAATAGAGCAACAAGGGTCCTTTTTTCCTCCCTGCCCATTACCTCCTCTTGGCAATGAGGATAAGAAGTGGTTTTGATCAATTACTAAATATTTTTCCCTGTTGAAAAGCTGCAGTAATACCTAGGTTGAGATTAAAATCAAAACTATACTTACCCCATATCCTTCCACGGTATGGGGTAGCAGTATTTTGAAATACTCTGCCTTAACAACAATGCAAAGATTTTTTTGGGACGTTTTGTAACACTTTGGGCAAAATGTCCTGCAGTGCTGATGCCCACCTGAGTGTCCTCCACTGCTCCCACATCCTGCAGATGAAGAGTGGCTTTAGTGACTGCGAACTTTTTCAGAGACAGACTGCCATGAAAGCCTTCCAAAATATTTTTTTTCCCATTCCAATTTTTATTTTGGACAGATCCATAGGTCCAGGACTTAGAAAAGCTGTTGCTTATGGGCACATTGCTCTGTTGCTCCCTTGAATTTAAATGCCATCTTCATCGAATCACAGAATAGTTTGAGTGTGAAATGAGGACAACACGTATGAGGGTGATCAGAAATAAAAAGAACAGCTTTTCCTTGAAAAGAGGAGCTGAAGAGGTGAGGAAAAGCAGTTGGCTGTTGCTGTTCAGCAGGGTCATGTGCAAAATCTGCTTTCCTGGACTCTTCCTGAAAGTGACAGTGTTATGGATACAATTTGTAAAGCTGGTTTTATGCTGTTGCTGTGAGACTGATCTGGTGGCTTGATAATTAATAATCTAATTTAGGAACACTTTATGCCTCTTGGAGAACTGGGAAAGAATGGAGCAGCGTGGTAATTTCGGCATGTAGGAATGTTTATTCCTACGGTCTTCCAAAAAAGAAACTTGTAATAGATCCAGACATCTCTTGACCCCAAGTATTTTCTTATATACAAAGATAAAATTAGACTTTGTTTCTCCATGAAAATTCAAATGGAAGCCTTCACTAATCTGACAAAAATCTTGTTTCTCAATGCTTGCTTGTCCTGAAATGCTCCAGGCTGTTTGCATTGATAGAATGTTGTCTGCATGAGATCTTAAGACTATATACACCTTTGACCAAAAAATAGTGTATAAATCAAGAGTCTGTGCAATTATGACAATGAGTAGTTTTATTTCTTTTAATATGCAAAAATATGGAAACAGTAGAATGAAAGTGGGTTTGCTTTTTTTCCCTGAGTCAAATGATCCCTTCTAGGCAGATTTTTATTTGTGAGTGAAGTGCTGAAGTCCTGCTGGTGGCAAAAGAAAGAACAGACCTGCACATAACCTTTGAGAAGCACAGCCTGGGAGAGGTGATCTCTGGAGAGAGAATAGTAGAGTGGTTTGGGTTGGAAGGGACCTTAAAGATCATCAAGTTCAATCCCCCAACTAGGTCAGCTAGCCAAACCTCCTGCCCAGATCTCAAAGCATCAGAATTTTTCAGGATTGCATCAACAGGTCTGTTAATTGTTACAGCAAGTGCAAATTAGCTGAACAGGGATGATAATGATTTTTTCCCAAATTCAGTCATCTGAACTTGAGATGATTTAAATTTGCTGTGAGGACCACTGGTGTGGATGTGGCTGCATTTTGGGCAGTTTGTGGTTCTCCAATTCAGCATTCCTGCACCTTTAGCCTGTGTACATTGAGACAGTTGTGCTCTTTCTCTAGCAACATTGAGACCTAGCCCCCTGTAACCTGAGCAGTTTGGGATGCTCCTTGGGAGAAAATGCTGTCCCATTGAGAAAGTGACTATGCGTTAGAGAAAAATGTATCAGTCGAGTTCCTACACAGCACAGAAAACCTCAGTTTTGTGGTGTCAGAGCAGTGGCTTCAGGCAAGGTAATTATAGCAGGGTTATTATTTATTTCCTACCTTTGCAGCAGCAAATTTGGTTAGGAGTCTGGGGTATTGCTTTGACAATAGTGAATAGTAGAACATTATTCCTTTTAGGTCTTTACATAGAACCAATCAATCAAAGAAAATGCATATTTAGGTAGCATGCCAAAAAGTGAGTATGTCTAATACTGAACTTTTTGTATGAAAAAAAATTAAAAATTCCATGTTAAAAAAAGACCAGTTCAACTTTATAAAGTTGTCATTTATATCAAGACAGGCAAGGAAACTATGCTATGGGTCGGGTCAAACTAAACAGGAAAAAAAATAAGGGAGAAATGCAGTTAGTGCCCTTGTTCTGGTCCCCTTTGTGCTGGGGAGTCCAACCCAGTTTGAGGATGAGTCTTCTTTTAAAGCCTTTGTCCTCATGACTGCAGCCAGGCCTTTGTGGACCAGTGTTTACAAATCTGACACAGATCTTTTAAAAAGCTCATTTGTGTTTGGTCAGTCTGTAGGTTTATTCCATTCAGATTCCAACTGTGCAGATCTCGCCATGGAAAAAGCCCTCCCTGTGAGAAGTGACATTCACCACCGTGAGAGTTCTCCTGTTACAAAATCCCCTTCAGCTGACTGGCAGAAACAACCCCCTTTCCTCCAAAACACAGAAAACTGAGGCAGATAGCCCAAACCCTTTCTCTCAGGCAGGACTGTAAGCCTTACAGTAGAGATTTAACAAACTGCTCTAAGAACTTCATGACAGCTGAATTATGCAAAAACTATCATTCCTGTCCACATGCTGGGGGTATAGATCAAGAGCAGCTTGTGCTGGAAACCATCTCACAGACCTGGTATGCTGGCCAAGGAGAAATACATCTATGTGGAATATTTAAAATGAAAAAAAAAACTTTGGAAATGCTGTGTATTTCTCCCATCGCTCTGTGGCTTTGCTAGCTGAAAGCAGTGAAACGGGCAAAATTCACTATGAGCAGCTGCATCTCCTTTTCTCCAAACTGATGTGGCTGAGGCAAGAAAAAAATATAAAATTCACAAATTGTCCTGAACAGCTCACGAGGAATGGGGTTTGAGGAGAGCTGGTCCCAGAGCCAGATCCAGCAGGCCTTGACAGGGCTGTGTGGCGATTGGGAGGGACAGCTGTGTGTCCCCGTGCTCTGCTGTCCCCCACGGCTGCAGCTGTTGGAGGAGGAAATGATCCGGGGGTCGGCAGAGTGGGATAAATTAAACAACCCCCTCCCTGCCCAGTGTAGGGGCTGGGAGGCTCCCACCCCCACTCTTGCTTGCTTGGTAAGAAATAGTTGTGGCCATTTGTTATCCCCCTGTTGTGTGCTTCCCTGTCGGTTGTTGAAATGCAACTGCAACTGCATCCTGGGCTGCTTCAAAAGAGGTGTGACCAGCAGGCTTGAAGGAGGTGAGTCTCCACATCTTTTCCTTGTGAGACCCACCTGGAGTACAGGGGTCGCCAAAACAAGAAGGATGTGGACCTGTTGGAGGAAATCCAGAGGAGGCCATGAAGATGCTGAGAGGGCTGGAGCACCTCCCCTATGGAGACAGGCTGAGAGAGCTGGGGGCATCCAGACTGGAAGAGAAGGCTCAAGGGAAACCTCATTGAGGCCTTTCAGTACTTAGAGGAGGCTCATAAAAAAGAGGGAGAGCTGGACTGAAGCTGTCATGCTCTGTACTTCAAACTCAAATGACAGGCCAGACCTTCACACTTCTGGGGTCTGGCCTCCCCCTGAGTCCAGGTCAAAACAGCAAAAACCTCATCAGTCCTTTAACAACACTCCAGTCTTTCCTTTAGAAGAGCATTCCTCAGGGAGAGATTCTGGTGGATTCTTCCTTCCCCTGTCCATTCTGCTGATTTTCCTCTCTGTGTGGGCATGATGCAGCCCATGGTCAGATTGTTCGTCCCTGCTCTTGATACACCATGTTCCCCTCCATGCTGAGCCAAACCATCCTCTCTGCCACTGGAGCTGGTGGGTTTGGTGTGCGTTGATTTGAGAGCATGACCTGGACTCAGGCCATGGCCTGGCCCTTCTTGCCATGGGCTGTGACCTCTTCAGTGGCCTGGTTTGGTACCTCATCATGTCACCTCTGCAATTTCATCTGGATCCTGATTATCCTGATTTCATCTGGATCCATATCTGGATCCTGATCCAGCCAGTGACGTACGTGTTGGCATAACTCTCTTCTCAGAGGGGATTGTTGTCATCATCCTGCTAAAATCCTGGTTGGGCTGGCAAGGGATGGAGTATAGTGCATGTGCCAAAACTGTGTTTTTGTAGAAACCAGGCTGTGGAAATTGGCTCAGAAATTGTCTTCTCCAGATTGTCACTGGTCCTGACTTTCATTTGGTGATGCCTTCCTTCTCTTTTTGTCTCATCCCCCCACTTAGTCCATCTACTTCTTGCTTCAGATGTTGTTTGTGTGCAGATGAAGGGACCACCTTTAGCTCTGCAGGTTTGAAGCCAGGGAGAGCAATGATGATCAGCTGGAATTTACTCTGGTACAGCCAAGCCCAGGATATGGCCGTGTGTCATTTATATTGATTTGGCTTTATTCATTTCTTGGCTACTTTCTGAGCACATTTGTCTCAGACCTCTGGGTTTTCCTTACTGGAGGGGATTTATCTGCTGAACATAAACTGGAAAACAGCCGTATTCCAGTAAGAACCTGATGATGTGATTAAAACTGTAGGATTGCCATGAAAATGCCCCCAAAATGGGATAAGAAATCTTGAAAAGTTTTGAGAATCATAAAGCCTTAACCCAGCATTATATCTTCTTCTCAAGGCTGCTTGTCTATTGATCTCCTTTTTCCTTCTCTCTCCTTTTTCTCTGTAATAAAGGTCAGGTGATTGCAGGGTCTCTATCAAATCTCTGGACCAACAATTCCTCCTTTCCTGTGCTCCTCTTTTCCTGTCGTAGTTGCTCAGCCCCTCAGGTCAGCAGGAGAGTGATGGTCCCCAGGACTCAGGCTCCTCCAGGAGGCTTCATTAGAGCCCTCCTGGCTTCAGGCTTATCTGAAAGATGAGCCCATCCACATCCCTGAGTGCACAGACCTGTGTGCCTGCAGTTTGGGATGGGTTTGTTTTGGTTTTTTTCCTTTATTCAGCCCCTGGGGACATCTGGTAAAGAGGTCAGTGTTTGGCTGTGGCTGACAAATGGATTGCTGGTATGGAAGAAAGCAATTCCAATGGAGCTAATAAAGTATACCTGTTACCTGTCATTTGTGAGGAAATATCCCAGGGAAAGGTATTGACTTCCAAATATTTATGCTATATTTTACATGGATTCTCAGGGTAAAATTGAGAAATGAGAGGAGCATTAAATTAATAGCTGCAGCATATTTTCCTCTAAAGAGTCATGTGAAATAAGTGAAGGGCCCTGAAAATGGAGTGAGAAAGTAAGATTTCTCCTCCTCCTCCTCCTCCTCCTGGTGGCTGTGGTTGCTCCATCACTCTCCTTGCTCTTTGTGCCCACATAGAGATCCGATTGAAGACATGGAGGTGAAATGTAGTTGTTGCATTGTTTTTCCCCGTCTTGATGTGGGAACTGAAACCAAAATCTTGCACTGCACAAGCAAATCTTACACTGCAGCTGCAGGACCCTTGCTCTAGTGGTGGGCGCCTTCTCCCAACATTTCTTCCTTAGGATGAGACCTGGGACTCTCAGCTTGGGAAGAAAGAGCTGCAGAGATAATTTAGCACCTAAACCAGAGAAAGGGCTGGGGCTGCAGCTGTGTCCCTGTGCCTGGTGTTCCCCTGAGCCCAGAAACAGCAGATTCCTACTAGCACCAAATGGTTTGTCTTCCCTGAATTCAGGGAGGACACCCCACTTCCAGCCTCGGAGTGGGCTGGTTGAGGCAAGTGCCTATATTATAACTGGAATGCCTAAAGGTTTGAATTTCACCTGATGTCCATCCAAAGTGAAATGCCAGTCACATCATTTCCCAGACCACTGAAATCATATCTCCACAGGTTTCTGCCTGGAAGTTCCTCAGCCTGGAAATGCCTTTGCTGGGAGGAGGCAGAGGTGGGACTGGGTCTGTGTAAAACATGCTGGGTAGAGTGGGGTGAACCCCAGCTCATTTCATGGCTTGGAGCTTAGCAGAGGCTGTAATTCTGAAACTGCTGCTCCACAGGCACAGTCCTTACCAGTCTGGGCTTGTGGCACAGGAATCAGTGACGTTGATTCCTTTAGCAGAGGGCAGCAAGGGAAGGGCATGTAGGTACAGGTGTCTGCACAGATGCATGCACGTATCTGCACACACGCACTCACACTCGTGTTCTTTACAGCCCAAAAATGAATGGAAAGGAAACGCCATCCCACCTGAAGGGATTGCTGCCAGCACGCTCAGTGCCCTGCAAGACCCACTGTAGCACTGCTGGTGACAGCCAACATGTTAAAGCAAATAGAGTGCTTCTAGAACCTGCTCTGCATTGCTCTGCTTCCCGTGCTCCACGCTCCAAGACACCCACGGCTGGCTCGGCATCAGGAAGGCTGAAGGATGGCAGAGGAGGTGAAGGTCAGCAGCCCAGAGGAGTAAAACAGGAGGCTGGGGCGGGGTGGGGGAGGGAGTAAACTTCTAAATTAAGGGACATTTGGAAACAATTTCTTTAGCACTTTGCAATGTGGCAGATGGGAGGGGGCTCCCTGTCTCTATACTTCCCCCACCAAACACCTGCTGAGCTCTTCAGAGGTCCCGAGGACTGGAACTCGCTTTATCATGAAGTCAGACTGAAGGAGCTGCTGGGCTTGGGGTGCTTACAATGAAGGTAGTGTCACCAACGCCAGTAAACTTGCCAGATTCAGCAGAAAAGCTTCCTAGAGCCTTATCTTAAACAAAGTTGCAGTTTAGTGATCTGAAATCATTAATCAAGCTAATTGCAGCTCATATTTATTGGCCTGTAGCTGCTGTGTAGCCACGAACAGCTGAACACACTGAACTTATCAGTTGAGTAATTGTCTCTGATAAATGAATTGCCTTCAAAGGAAAACAAGTGATGCCAGCAATCCATCATCAAAATGTCTGCGGGAAACCACTGGACGTGTTGCTTTCATACAGGCACAATCCCACTTGGTGTTAAATAAAGAGCAAGGGCACGTTCCTACAAGGCCCTAAATCCTGCACTTACACCCTGAGGTCATGGGGCATTTGGTGCTTATGATGGATTCCTTCACAGAAAGAGCAAATATATATATTATTATACAATTATACAATATATATATAATATACAATTTATATATCTATGTGTGTCTGACAGTGCCCTTGCCATCTGCTTTCTTTCTTTTATGCTTTTTCCCACCACATCTTCTGTCTCATAGACCCAAGGGAGTAAAGGTTTGGCCATGAGGAGCAAACACATAAGACAAAAGCTCTGGATTTAAAGAGGTGACGGCACAGCATTCACAGTTATCTCTCCTTCTTCACAGTGATTTTTTTCTGGATGTCTAACTCAGCCTCAGAATCACCCCAGAAAGCAATGCAAATTTTGCAACTGTAAGTACTGGCTCTTATTATGACTGTAAGTTTCTCAAGTAATAAACCATGATACTACAGGCAAATCTTAGGGAAAGATAGAAATAGGACTTGGAGAAATGGAAGAAAAATGTGATGCTGTTGCCTCCTAAACTAGGAGAGTCCAAACCTACGCAAACCTCCATCCCTGTCCCATAAAACTGCAGCAGGGCTTGTAGCTTGTTAGGAGGAAAGAGCATGGGGGCTGGGTGGTTTTTTTTTTTCTCAAATGGCCACATGAATCACTGTGTGAGAAAAGAAATAACTGGAAAAAGAAGGCACACATACCTGCTTGCAAAGAAAAGCCTGTTTGTGCTGCGAGCACACTGGAGGAAATTGTTGAAGAACAGTTCATCCATGTAAAAATACGGCCGGCATGAGGCTGCNGGTTTGTTTTGGTTTTTTTCCTTTATTCAGCCCCTGGGGACATCTGGTAAAGAGGTCAGTGTTTGGCTGTGGCTGACAAATGGATTGCTGGTATGGAAGAAAGCAATTCCAATGGAGCTAATAAAGTATACCTGTTACCTGTCATTTGTGAGGAAATATCCCAGGGAAAGGTATTGACTTCCAAATATTTATGCTATATTTTACATGGATTCTCAGGGTAAAATTGAGAAATGAGAGGAGCATTAAATTAATAGCTGCAGCATATTTTCCTCTAAAGAGTCATGTGAAATAAGTGAAGGGCCCTGAAAATGGAGTGAGAAAGTAAGATTTCTCCTCCTCCTCCTCCTCCTCCTGGTGGCTGTGGTTGCTCCATCACTCTCCTTGCTCTTTGTGCCCACATAGAGATCCGATTGAAGACATGGAGGTGAAATGTAGTTGTTGCATTGTTTTTCCCCGTCTTGATGTGGGAACTGAAACCAAAATCTTGCACTGCACAAGCAAATCTTACACTGCAGCTGCAGGACCCTTGCTCTAGTGGTGGGCGCCTTCTCCCAACATTTCTTCCTTAGGATGAGACCTGGGACTCTCAGCTTGGGAAGAAAAAGCTGCAGAGATAATTTAGCACCTAAACCAGAGAAAGGGCTGGGGCTGCAGCTGTGTCCCTGTGCCTGGTGTTACCCTGAGCCCAGAAACAGCAGATTCCTACTAGCACCAAATGGTTTGTCTTCCCTGAATTCAGGGAGGACACCCCACTTCCAGCCTCGGAGTGGGCTGGTTGAGGCAAGTGCCTATATTATAACTGGAATGCCTAAAGGTTTGAATTTCACCTGATGTCCATCCAAAGTGAAATGCCAGTCACATCATTTCCCAGACCACTGAAATCATATCTCCACAGGTTTCTGCCTGGAAGTTCCTCAGCCTGGAAATGCCTTTGCTGGGAGGAGGCAGAGGTGGGACTGGGTCTGTGTAAAACATGCTGGGTAGAGTGGGGTGAACCCCAGCTCATTTCATGGCTTGGAGCTTAGCAGAGGCTGTAATTCTGAAACTGCTGCTCCACAGGCACAGTCCTTACCAGTCTGGGCTTGTGGCACAGGAATCAGTGACGTTGATTCCTTTAGCAGAGGGCAGCAAGGGAAGGGCATGTAGGTACAGGTGTCTGCACAGATGCATGCACGTATCTGCACACACGCACTCACACTCGTGTTCTTTACAGCCCAAAAATGAATGGAAAGGAAACGCCATCCCACCTGAAGGGATTGCTGCCAGCACGCTCAGTGCCCTGCAAGACCCACTGTAGCACTGCTGGTGACAGCCAACATGTTAAAGCAAATAGAGTGCTTCTAGAACCTGCTCTGCATTGCTCTGCTTCCCGTGCTCCACGCTCCAAGACACCCACGGCTGGCTCGGCATCAGGAAGGCTGAAGGATGGCAGAGGAGGTGAAGGTCAGCAGCCCAGAGGAGTAAAACAGGAGGCTGGGGCGGGGTGGGGGAGGGAGTAAACTTCTAAATTAAGGGACATTTGGAAACAATTTCTTTAGCACTTTGCAATGTGGCAGATGGGAGGGGGCTCCCTGTCTCTATACTTCCCCCACCAAACACCTGCTGAGCTCTTCAGAGGTCCCGAGGACTGGAACTCGCTTTATCATGAAGTCAGACTGAAGGAGCTGCTGGGCTTGGGGTGCTTACAATGAAGGTAGTGTCACCAACGCCAGTAAACTTGCCAGATTCAGCAGAAAAGCTTCCTAGAGCCTTATCTTAAACAAAGTTGCAGTTTAGTGATCTGAAATCATTAATCAAGCTAATTGCAGCTCATATTTATTGGCCTGTAGCTGCTGTGTAGCCACGAACAGCTGAACACACTGAACTTATCAGTTGAGTAATTGTCTCTGATAAATGAATTGCCTTCAAAGGAAAACAAGTGATGCCAGCAATCCATCATCAAAATGTCTGCGGGAAACCACTGGACGTGTTGCTTTCATACAGGCACAATCCCACTTGGTGTTAAATAAAGAGCAAGGGCACATTCCTACAAGGCCCTAAATCCTGCACTTACACCCTGAGGTCATGGGGCATTTGGTGCTTATGATGGATTCCTTCACAGAAAGAGCAAATATATATATTATTATACAATTATACAATATATATATAATATACAATTTATATATCTATGTGTGTCTGACAGTGCCCTTGCCATCTGCTTTCTTTCTTTTATGCTTTTTCCCACCACATCTTCTGTCTCATAGACCCAAGGGAGTAAAGGTTTGGCCATGAGGAGCAAACACATAAGACAAAAGCTCTGGATTTAAAGAGGTGACGGCACAGCATTCACAGTTATCTCTCCTTCTTCACAGTGATTTTTTTCTGGATGTCTAACTCAGCCTCAGAATCACCCCAGAAAGCAATGCAAATTTTGCAACTGTAAGTACTGGCTCTTATTATGACTGTAAGTTTCTCAAGTAATAAACCATGATACTACAGGCAAATCTTAGGGAAAGATAGAAATAGGACTTGGAGAAATGGAAGAAAAATGTGATGCTGTTGCCTCCTAAACTAGGAGAGTCCAAACCTACGCAAACCTCCATCCCTGTCCCATAAAACTGCAGCAGGGCTTGTAGCTTGTTAGGAGGAAAGAGCATGGGGGCTGGGTGGTTTTTTTTTTCTCAAATGGCCACATGAATCACGTGTGTGAGAAAAGAAATAACTGGAAAAAGAAGGCACACATACCTGCTTGCAAAGAAAAGCCTGTTTGTGCTGCGAGCACACTGGAGGAAATTGTTGAAGAACAGTTCATCCATGTAAAAATACGGCCGGCATGAGGCTGCCAAGGGTAGTTAGAGCTGAGCGGATTGGCCGTCTAAATGCAGGTCAGACAAATTATTGGTGTCTAGGGGCAGCTTTCAGTTACGCACAGCATTTTTTCTCCCATAATTTATAAAACTTATGGACAGCAGGATATGGGCAAATGGCTCATTGGGGTCCCAGTTACTCCTTCCTCTTTCAAATTCTCTGGCCTCCTTGTGGAAATGCCCTTGCTATCGCTGTGTTTATCTTTGGACTTGGAGCAGTTCTCTGGCTGGGCTGGGCTGGTGGAAGAGTCCTTTTTTTGTGAGAGAATTCACCTTTATGTTCCCTTCTTTTCCTCTTTAGTAATAGGGAGAACAAACAGAAACTTGTTCTGGTGGATTTTAGTCCTTCAGTTAGCAGGAATATGTCATAAATTTGTCAGACTGTTTGGAAGTGATGTTTCAATGATCTGCTCTCACTTCCCAGATAACACAGCACTCATTCCTGCAACAAGCCCATAACTCCTGCTATCACAGTAGTTTCTTCAAATATGACCATGTTATGAGAACTTCAAAAGGCAGCAAGTGCCCCAAAATGTCCACACAGTCAATTTCAAACAAATGTTCCAAGTTTCAAGATTAAGAATCCATATTTCTATTGCTGTCCTAATTGTAAGGCAGCTCAAACAAAAGGAAAAGCTGTGCTGCCACCCTTCTGCTTGTTTAATTTCTGTTTTATAGAGAAAAAATGGTTTACAGCCATGGGTTAAGAGTCAGGACTCCTGGGTTCTTTTCCCAACTTAGCTACTGACTCATATTACCTTTGGCAAGCCATTTAACATCTTTGCTTGACTTTCTGCTCCATAAGAGAGACGTAATAATACTTCAGTGGCTTAATTAACTAAACCTTGTAAAGCACTTTGTGATCTTTGGATGAAATTGTTCTAAATGGTGTTAGAATGTTGAAACGGTAGAAACAATGAGATAGCAAAGCACAGAATTTACCAGCTGGTGTGGCAAGAGAGTCTGGTGAAGGTACTGAGGATGCTTGGGAGGAAGGAGTCTGAAATGCTCACCTCTGCTCCCAAGGAATTCTTGCCCTGGTGGATAGTGAATGTCATGTTTTTGGAGGTGGGGGGGGAGATGTTTAGGCAGCTTAGAATAGTAGGGCTGAACCTCATGCCCTTCAATTCACGTTCAAAGAAAGAAGAATCAGTTCAGTAGTGCAAGGGTAGGGTAACCCTCTGTGCCTTGGTTGTTCACTTTGCAAAAAAATCCTTAAGCAAGCTTCTGTCCGTTTCCATTTTTGCAACTCACTGAAGTGGGTGCAGCAGTTTATGCATCCCTAGCAGGTCCCTGTTCCCACAGGGAGTACAGATGGTTCTAGTGCATCCTTCAAACAAAGGTTCTGGATGGAAACAAGGGTGCTGGGGCTCCTGTGCCATTCAGTTCCAGCCCATAAACCATTCCCACTGTGTTTTGTTAGTCAGTGGACAGCAAAGTTAAAAAATGGCTGTATAGCCTCAGCTCCTCGGCCAGGTCTGTGGGTGACGGGTTGCAGATGTAGGAGCTCTTCTCAAGGTACACCCTGTGTGCAGCTCGAGGAACTCCAAAGTAAACACTTTTCAAAGAAGTGTCCCTTGCTGTGCTGCTCCCCAGTATCCATATTGCCTTGGACTTAGAAAAAAAGAGGGGGCCATAGGGTCTTTTAGCAGTGATTTTGTGCTGATGAGAGGTGCCACCACCCCCAGGCAGGACCAGGCCCTACCAGGTGGCACAGGGGAAAGCCAAGTGCATGCCTCCTCTGCCTTAAGTTTTAATTTTGACAAGGAATCTGGCTTGAAGCAAGGAGGGAATGAAACAGCCAGGAGAGAATAGCAGGGAGAGTGTAGGAACTGCGAGGCATGTGGTTTCACAGGCTTGCTGGGTGCACAGCCATGGGGTGTTGAAATGTTTAAAGGGATTCAAGATAAATAAATCTCACTCAGGCCCCGTCTCAGCAATGCCTGTTAGTGTAACTCAGTGTTGGAGCAGAAGGTAACCTGCTCTTCATAAAGAGTGTGACTCAAAATGGGTTAATCCGTCACTCACTCTCCCCCCTGCCCTCACCCTGCTCTGTCTGGGATAGCTTCTAATCAGTGCCTGGGCCCAGACATCGTCTCAGCAGCTGGCCCTGATGCCACGGCTCAGCTACCCCTCCACCCCCTGCCAAAAGCAAGCTCCATCCTTGCTTTAGTGAGTCCAGGAGCCAGCCCCAACCTCTGCACCCCAGCCCTGCTCCCAGAGGGGGCTGTGCTTGGCTGCCGCTCAGCCCTGGAACCTGCCCCTCTAGATTTTCCTGATGCCCACCAGCAGCAAGACAGCTGCAGCCTGACCCAGTTTTCCAGAGCTGGTGGGGTCTCTCCAAAGCAGCAGTTGGACACACTTGGTGCTGGCAGCAAGCTGAGGGGTGGGGGGTGGTTTATTTTCCCACTCCAACCTCCTTTTGGCAGTGTCAGGTGTCCCATAAGCACAGACATGTATTCTGTGTTAGTTTCAAGGCAAAACTGCCTCTTTGGGAACGATTTCTCCAGAACTTGCCCATTTTTCTGTAAAATTGACATGGCCCTTCCTGGCCCCCAAGGTGTCATTGCCTCCTGTGAGATGCCCAGCCTGGGTTGGAGGAGGGTGATATGTAAGCAGGGAGGGACTTCAATGGACAGAGACATGCAAGAAAGCAGAGGGCTCGGATGGAACAAGGAGCCACTGGTTTTATAACTGGTTTTATAACAGGATTTATAACAGTTTTCCCTTTTCCCTTGCTTGACTCTCTCCTTTGAATGTGGATGTGAAAGAAGGTACAGTTTTTTTACACGTGATTTGTAAAAGCAGCAAGAAATGCAAAAGATGGGTCACTTGGGCTCTGTAAATGGTGGGGGAGAGTTATTATGGGTAAAGTAATGGATGTAAAGCAAATGTTTCTGGAAGCAAAGGGGATGTATTCTCCCCCTTGTGCAGCCTGCTTTCAAGGGCTCATCAAGTGCATCTCCCAGAAATATCATTGGAGCACATCTGGTTCTCTCCAACACAGATATTGCATGGGTCACAGTGGAGCCAACATGACGTGGGTCTAATGAATTTTCCACCTCTGACTGAGAAAAGCCCATCTTGGCCCAGTTCTTGAACGTTCCCACTGAGTTGTTCCTGTAATTTAGGAAGAAATTCAGCAAAAATTTCCAGTCCCCACTTCCACTGGTTGCCACCAGTCTACTTTCCAATGATCTGGTTCAGCCTTGAACCATCCATACTCTCTGGATATCCTGGTCCATGGAGGATCAGATGTGTATCACTTGCCTCTTCATGGCAATGCTGTCTCTGCCTCAGGAGAAGGATGCTTTTCTCCACTACCCACTGCTCTGCTCCATTACCCTGATGTGCTGCAAGGGCATTTTCCTGCATTGTGTGTGGGACTGACCCGTCCTCCCATGGAATTCAACCTCTGTGCTTTTGAATAATTTTTCACCTCTGGGTCCTTCCCTCCCCTCACTCTGAATCATGCGTCATTCCTCAGTTTTCTTGGCAGACAGACCCCTGAGGAGCAACAATTCAGTCCACATTACTGCCGAGTGAGTTGTGTGATTGAAACTGTGCTGAGAGATTCTCTGCCAGGCAAAAAAGGACAAACAGTCTTTCCCCAAGGATGCTCTGCTTCATTAGTGCCCTCCCCTCATGGATGGTTTGATTGTGGAGCTGGACTTCTTCCAGCACACATACAAGTTTGACATGGGCTTTAGTGGGCACATCTCAAGTCCTATTTCACCTCTGTCCTGCTGGGAAACAGTGTCCCAGGAGAAAATATTCTCTCTCTGCAAAATACTTGGCAAAGCAACAGAATTTTCTTGGTCTGAGCTCATTGATGGATTTGACTCCTGTGAGATTGCACTGGACTCTCATCCCATTGGGTACATCCAAAGCCCTGAATTTATCACACGGAGGTGTCAGTTTGTCAACTACCAGTGCCATGTGGATAACAACATTTTCATGACATGACATCTTTTGCTCCCCCTTTTTTTTTTCCTAACATGTTATGTTAACTAAAAGAGAAAGGTGTAGCCTGTACACGCAGTCTGGTGTAGAAGCACCTAAACATGTATGTGGGTGCCCCCTTACATTTGTATTTTGTGCATAAAGGAAAGAAAACTGCAGAACAGGCAGGGAAAGTGGATCTTAAGTGATGATTCCTAGCAAGGCAGGAGAGGGGAAGAGATGTCCCAGCCCAGGGCTGATCCACGTGCAGTAGGTGGGGAGAGGGGTTTGGGGCAGACACGTTTGTGTCTGATGCTGGAGGGGTTTGCACTGTGTAGGGAAGACAAACCCCTCTGGTTGACATCCATGATGCTGGATCAAGGTTATAAGGAGGATTGATTTCAAGGCATGGTGTGGGACATCTTCCCTACCATACACTCAGTGACCTTACTGAGTTTTCTGTGATATGCCTCTTTAGAACACCTGAGGGCTTGACTTGGTGTCCAAGAGGAATTTATAATAATTCACAAAGAATATCTCAAGAGTTACTTTTAAAAGTTTTAATTCAACCCAAGAAGTTTTTCACAGGGCCAGGGCTTGTAATGAAGCCCCTTAACCAGTGCCACACACTTGGAGTCATCCTTCTTGCCTCAGTGGAGATGGTGATTTCAGTCTAATACACAGATTTTAACCAAAGGCCTCCTTACATGCTAGGAGGGGTCCTGTTGCTTTTAAAGGGAAGTTCACAGACAATGAGAACCACTTGGTCTTTGATGTCCAGCCAAGGTGTCTCCCAACAGGATCGTTGCCTATGTTTGCAAATTAAAAGTGCAAGAGTAGAAGGGTGAGTGCTCTGATCTCCATCTGACCTCTCATGGGCATCGTATCAGTGCTAATTGCAAATAACTTTTGTTCTGCGAGCAGAGTTTACATTTTGTTGGGTCCTATGGTAATATTATTTTAAGAAATATCTCGGCGTTCTTGCACTTTCTCTTGTTGTTCACACAGATCAGATCCAGGTTGGCTTTAGGAAGCTGAATTTTTTTAAGATAAGGAGGTTTATTTTGGCTAATTCTATGTCCCCACTTATCACTTGGTCTGAGTGCAGTGTTGTTTCTGAAGTGAGACAAACATTTCAGGAATGACATGACCATTGTGTCTTCAGTCGCCTTCTCTTTTCACACTTGGGTGTTTTTGTTTCTCAACCAAGGCAAAGTAACCATTTCTCACATAAATCAATAGATGTAATGCACCTAGGGGTGCTAAAAAAAGCCAGGGCTGTGTCCTCTAGCCCTGGATCAGCCAAAATTCTCTCTGATGCCAGTGGGAATTGGACAACATGAAAGGATCATTGCATCTAGTGAGAAAAAAAACTGCCAGAAAAAATTAAGTCAGTGAACCTCCAGGTCAAAGACATCTGAAGACTGGCTTCAAACAAATATTGCACCTGCCTTTAAGAAGATGGTGAAATAAGGTCTTGGCATCTTCTGTGTAATTAGCTTGTTTGTTTTGGGGAAGAGTCCAGACTTCACAGTCCGTTGAAGGAGTTTGTGCAACAACCGGCAGGAAAGTATCCAACGGCCAGCAGACAACACGGGCACTTTAAAACCAAATCAGGCCAAAAATAATGTACAATTGCCTTCCCAATTTGGTGGAGGCAGTGAATCTAGGGCACCCATGAAATATTTGGGATTCGTCAGGGTATTTGATATTGCACCGTGCTAGAAACTGGATAAAAATACCCTTGCTCAGACTATATATTTTCCAGAGCAGAGAGCTGCTGCTGTTGGTGAGCTCCCACAGGCACAGCAGGGTCCCAAGGAAGTCAGCAGTAGAGGTGACTCTTATTTCAGGTCTTCAAGACCATGCCAGTGCCTGGGCATTTGGGGTCTTGGTCTTTTCTTGGTCCCAGAGAATATCAGGGAGATCCATGGGCTGTGGGCACCATCTGCAATGCCTGGGGACAGGGAATGGGGCCTGACCAGGGACATCAGATGAGGATCTGGTGACATGAACTCCTCCATGGTGGAATGCTGGAATGCTGCAGGTGATAAGCAACAACATGGGAAAGAGAGGGACGGGTCAAAAATTCCAGCCACAGTCAGAGCAGCGAATGGAGATGGGATGAAATGGGATGGTTCTTTGGGAAGGGAGAGTGAGGCCAAGGGACCCTGTAAAATGCACAGTGCTGCAGAGGACCTGGAAGAAAACCTTAACTGTCAGCTTGTGATGCCAGAAGTGTAGGAGGACAGAGTCAAACCGGAGCGGAGAGGAGGAAAACTGTTGCAGCAAGGAATGAACAGCAACCCATAAGTAGATTTAGTGGAAAAAAAACAGTTCAAAGAAAGTTTGAAAGTTGCAGTACATAACAAAATAATTGCATGTTTAGATTGCTGATTTCAGAAGCCCACAGCCCTGACCCCATATGGAATATCTGAGTCAGTCTTAGCCTATCCAATCATAGAAATGTAGGCTTAGAAGTGATCAAAAGAAAAATGCTGCAAGGTTTAAAAGCTGATACTTAAGGGAGACTGATATTTGGTACAATTGCAGGAAGAAAAAGCACTTCATATTTTACTACCAATGTGCTCAAGCAATGATGCAATGAGTAGGGAGGGACTTATTCTTGGGAGATGACTGTATAACAGCAGTGGCCAGACACTAGCAAAGCTCAAAGCTCCGTGTTGGGAGATGGTTATGTGCTTCATTTCTCATTTGTACCCACCAAGCATCCAGCTTCAGACCCAAAATCGTTCTGCTGTAGGTGATCTGGATGCAAGTGTGAGCTAAGCCTCAGAAAGCATTTTCCTGCTCTCCATGCAATGCCCAGAGACCTCATGCAGGCCAGGCTGCAGCACGGTGCAATCCAAGCTCCCCACTGCTCATGTGCTGAGCCACTGAGGGCACAGACTGACTGAATTACTTCAAAATCTGGACAAGTTCCCACATCTCCTCCTGATGACAGACTTGTGCAAGGAGATACTCATCATGTTAGGAAGTGTAGGCAGATTATAAGTGGGCAGACCAGGCTGAAGTCATGTAAATCTTGTAAAAATCTCTGTCTGCTTCTCCAGCTTCAGTTAAGCTAATAGCAAAACAGTACCTTGACAGTGGCTGATACCTGTGTGTAACACCATCAGACTGCTTTCATAATGACCCTGATTTACTTCAAATTTCGGAACACTATAAAAAGACATTTTGAGACTAAACACATTTGCAGAGCTCATTACAGAAAAATAATTAAATATTACTAGGATGGCAAACGCAGCCACAGGTCTGTCAGGTCCCATGCTCTGCAGTGTCTGAAATGTAGTGGCTATTTCCCTTTCTTGGAACAGGAGGGGATTTCATCCTTTCATACTGTTTCCTGTAGCAACATCATTATGTGCCAGCTTTTTGGTGGGGACTGCTGTGCACCTAATTCATCCAGCTCACACTTGTACTGCTGATGGCAATCCTTAGCATGGATCTTCCCTGAAGCTGTGTTTGCTTAACCAGTATTTAGTGAAGTCTTTGTTTCTAATTTGTCTGTCTTTGTGCCTAATTAGCTCCTTTTGAACTCATCATCCTGCACACCTACTTCTGCAAAATGATCCTAGTAGGTGGAGAAATGCTGCTGTTGAAATCGAGTGAGCTGTGTTGGTGCAAGTGAGGTCAGAGTTGGGTGTGATGTGGCAGTGTTGGAAATTACTCCTCTTTCAGGAGGCATGTTTTAAAACTTACATTATAAATTGTGCTGCTGAAAAAACAAGAGGATTTGTCAGTTAATTTTTTTGCATCAAGTCTAGGCTTGCACAGTCAGACCAATTACTTCTCCACGAAGAGCTCGCTTTCCAAGATCATATATCCCTCTGCAGTTTTGTATCTTCACTTTTCTGCAGCAAAGGGTGGGTTGGGAACATCCAGTTCTACATATTCATGATCCACATGAGTAACTGGCAGTGGCTCTGAGCATGTGTCCTCACGCATTTATGGATATTTATGATCTTCCTTACTAGAGAGATGGACATGTTTTGTCTCTGAGGACCCTGCTGAGTCTACTTGCTTTTTAACTTTCCTGCAGGTTTGCTCATCAGTGACAGGTGGTTCATAAATGCACAGCCAGCCAAATGGGTATAAGGGTATCTCAATGTCTCACTGAAAAGATATACTCAAATGTTTTTTCTCCTGGAGGCAAGAACATCAGGCTTGGCAGACCAGGGCTGTGTTTGGCAGCTCCTATGTCTCCGTGATCCTCACAAACTGCCTTGGGCTTGTGGTTCCTTTCTGCAGGTGATGTTACACCACAGCAGCTGAGTTGCCCCCACGTCTCCAGATGTCACTTCTTGAAGGCATAAGGAAATACCTTTCCTTGCATGCTGGAGGGAAGCAGGACTCCTGGAGAGGGAGTCCTCAGCCTTTAACCAGAAGATGGCACAATGTAACTGCTGTATGAACCTGGACCATCAGCGAGCTCTCTCTAAATAAGCGTGGAGAGTTGCTAAGAGGAGAACTAAATGGCCAGGCATTTTCCAGGGGGTGTATGGTAGCTCTCAGGTGATGGCTTCTGTGTTGCTGGTCACTCATCTCTCTTCCTGGGGTATTCTTGTGCTTCTGCAAATGCATCCAAGCCAGTGCTACACTCACCTCTTCCTTCTCCCCATGTGTTCGTGTGCATGCACGGGGGAGGATATTGCACATTCATCCACGTGCCTGCATGATTTCCATGGGGTTCCACCCCCTCCAGCCTGCCTGAACCTGGCAGGCATGCTGGAAAGCCAGCAGCCCAGCTGCTTACTGATCCCCACAGCAAATCTCAAACCCTCCAGCAGATGCATGCAAGACCCCAAGAGTTGATGTACCAGGGACCCCGGGCTGTCAGCACTGGCTCATGGCCTGTGGTCCCCCAGCTGGTGTGGTGCACACCTGGCTGTGCTGGCAGCGTGGGGTCCCAGGTGCTCCAGGGCCACATTCCTGTCCTCTCCTTCCTCTGAGCTTCAGGGATGTTCTGCCTGCAGTCACACGGCCCCTGTGGACTACTAGGCTAGCTGTGGCCTCTATGCCTTGGAACAAAACTGCCTGCCTTGTTTTTGTACTGAAAGGGCTGGAAATGAGCTTCAGCAGCCAGGGAATGGCTTGGGAAGGGCAACCTTGCTGAAAGGTGGTGAAGGAGATCCAGGCTATTCCATAGCTGTAGATAATTCACTTGCTCTTGAGTGGTTCCATGGCTGTGTCAGACTGCCCTTGGAAAGGCTGAAAGACTGAAGTTCCTTTTACAAATGGGAAACTGAGGCTCATAACAAAACATGGGGTTGGGCATGCAGAAAGAAGTGCAGTCAGGAGCTAGAGTCCTCCCTCTGTTCCTCGACCAGCCTGTGACCATAGGCTAGCATGGAACTGTCTTGTGGCAAACGCAGCTACCTTTCTTGTGCCTCTGACCAAATTCTTGGGCACATTGTATTGCTTGAGCAGTCAGGACATGTAAAGCCCTCTGAGAGTCTTGAATGAACAGGCCCGTAGGAGTGCGAAGTTTGTGGCGCTGAGGATGGATTATTTTAAAGGCAGGGCCCAATTAGTGTAGTTGATGATGATGGTCTGACAGGCAGGAGCATAATGACAGATCCTAGAGACAGCTACACCAGGATGAATGAGTGAGCAAAGGCTAGATATGCCTATAATTTCCTTTAGTTCCTTTTATTTTAGCTCAGGACTGACATCAAGGTTGCACTTCAGTATCACTGTAAGAGACGTGTGCCAGAAGTTTTGTGTCTCTCTTCAAGGGCAGAAGTGATTCCCAAGGTTTCTGATTGCCATTGGTACTTTTAATTTCACTTTGGCATCATAATCAAACACAAACCCTTTGCCTATCTAGGCAAAGGAGATTCAAGTCCAAGAAAACTGTGGTGGCAAAATGAGCTTAAAAAAAATTAAAAATTACTTGCTCACATTTTTTCTTGTGTTGGTAAAATTTGCTCTTTGGTGTGCTTGATAATATTTGCATTAAATTATCCTCCTCTGAATAGAAATTGTTGGGACTAATTTAGATTTCAGGGCATAGATCCAAACTTAGAAGACTATAATAACATGGCAGCTCTTTGCCATTGAATTACATGTTAAGTATCTTACAGTGGAACTGTAATTACATGCTCACTCCGAGCATTGACAAGTAAACAGGATTATAACAGTCTCTGGAACCAATGTTTGCATGAATACTTCAAGAGAAAAGAGATACTTGAGGACACATATGGGGTTTATTTTCTGGCTGAAAGCATATCATTGTTATTTATTATTCACACACTACTGCTGTACATGGCAGAACAGAGGCTGTGCAGCACTTACCAGCTAAGAGGGAGAAATGCATAAAGACAGAATAAACAAAAGTAAATCTTGGCATTTTCAATGTTTCCTTTAGCTGTGAAGGGAAGGGAGGGATAATCAGACATTGACAGGAATTGAGGTGGCTCTGGAATGCACTGGGAGCACAATGGAGACATGCCTGCACAGAGTCTGCACTGAGCCACACCAGCTTTCCAATGATCATCAATACCCACCTTAGCAGGTGTGGAAGACTCTGCAGACCTTCTAACCTGTTTTTCCTTTTGCTTGCTAGCACTTCTGGATCTCAGAGGACTTATTCCCATGTGGGATCTTGCCAGTAACTTTTGATGTGGCCTTGGAAATCACATAACTCAGTTCCCATGGTATCAGATGTGAGAAGCAAAGTGGTGGCATACTGCCTCTGATGGAGTTTAGATGGGTGTCCCTGCACCACAAGGAGAGTTCAGCAGCAGGGGAATAAACCACCCCTCTGTTGCTCACCCATAACTGAGACTCAGAGGCTTTTATTTCTCCCTTTCTCTTTTGTCTTAATGCCATGGTGTGGAAGGGGAATGTTTAGCCATGGGTAGTTCCTTGTAGCCTAGAATAACATGTAATTTCCTAGGCCACCTTCAAGATAAACTGAGATGAAGAAATAAATTCCCAGCAAAGCTGAGAAACGTTTGCAAAGCTTCTCTAAGTACAAACTGGAGTGAGTTAATGAGGACATGTCAGGACAATGGGAGGGGAAGAGGAAGATGCTGGGAGTGCCATGTGCTCACGTAGGTATTTGGATCAGGCACTAGAAACCATTGTGCCCCACAGTGTCTCTGTGAGACTGTCTCCAACAGGCTGAATGACAGCTCCAGGCCCAAGTGTTCCTGAGCTGTGGAAGAGACTGGGACCTAGAGATGAATTCTGTTGCTGCAGCTCATCTGTGACCAGCAGTTTGTCAGTCCTAGCCCGTGTGCTCAGTTTGCTCAACTGTGCTTGTTAGGGGACGATGGTGTCAGCCACTTGCCCTACACCTACACCTTTCACACCATGTGTCCTGCACTCTGTGCTGGCATCCAGGGCTTCACCCAGGCATTCTCACTTCCAGCTCACAAGAGTGATGGCATGAATTGCTCTAAATCAGGAGCTGCGTGTGATTGACATCTGAAGTGGCAGTGAGAGGAAAAGGGCTGGTATCTGGCTTATCCATGCTTTGTGCTGCAGCTTGGCTACATCCTGGGTGGCAAACCCTCCTGCAGTGAAAATCTGTGTTGTCCAACTTACCCAAGTACCCATAGTTCACTGTTCTGATGCCTAGGACTGAATTACTGAATGGCAAAAGAATGAAATACACATTTCCAGGCCTGTGGACAACCACTCTACCGAAGTTCATTACTATAATTAACTGCATTTCTGCCTTCAAACAGACTTGTCAGAAATGGCACTGGACTAAAACTTTGAGTTTTGTGTCACTTCTGAGTGGCCCACAAGGCTTTATTCAGATCCAATAAACATGTTGGAACTATTAAGTCACAGCACACTGCTGAGAGCTGTGCAAACTAAGATGTTAGACTGAACTTCTTAAGCTGTAAATTCAGAAGAGCACAGACCTATGTTTAAGAAAAGTAATTCTACAAAGATACAAGTGCTAGCAATAATGTTTCTCTACTCAAATAGAAGGGTCTTATTTTATTCTTATAGACAGCATCCCAAATACTCTCCTGTTCCACATTCTCTTGACAAGCCATTTTTCACAGATAAAGCTTTGTGTTTGTGCTAGTGGATGTTGCTCTTTTTCTGCACTTCTGAGTTTCAAGACATGCAGCCCTGCATCCTGCACCCAAATTTCCTCCAGCCCACTTTGAAGCACCTTCCAGAGGGCTTCTCATGAGGCACAGCTTGTGTGCTGCTTGAAGATGGTGTCAATGGAGTGTAGGGAAAACACACTTTGGGAGTAAATCTTGGCCAGGTGAAAGCAAAGAGTCACTCTAGGACTGGTTGTAAGGAACTTTTAGCTGGTGAAAGCAGAAGCTCTGGCAGGGCACTCCTTGCCCTGACGCCCATCTGCCCTGTACACAGGGCTCACAGAGCTGAGTGTCCTGCCAGAGCACACCACTGGCATGGCTCTTCCCCCCAGGGGTCATGGTCAGTGACTTGGAAATGCTGACCTGCAGTTTTAATTATCTCTTTGCTTTTGAATCTTTTCTGGACTGGTGCCCTGAGGACCCTTTCATGCAGATGACTTTGGTGTCCGTAACCCAAGTCCCTCACCTTGGTGCTGGATCGCACAACAGAGTCACACTTACTCCCCTTTGTTGGAAAATACGGCCGAGTTCAGGCACTTTCGATTATTCAGGTTGGTCATTCTGCTAATTCTGCCTGGCCTTGAAATGTATTCACTTTTTCCCTAATGCCTGGCCTGGATTTCCTTGTCATAGGCTCAGGATGTCATATTCCTTGAAGAATTCTTTTGCACTGTATAACTTTACAATATGTGGAATTCCTTCTCTCCATTTATTCACTTTAAGTGCTATGCTCAAGTAGGGGTGGTTGTGTCTGCAATCTGGGTATCTCAATTTATGGCCACATCAGGACTCTGAGTTCCTACCCTTTTCATAATAGCAAATGATTTATGAAGAAGACATTTAGGGCCTGGTTAGAAAAATGCCTGCATAAAATTGTGTATTTTTAGCCTTCCTGCACTTGTATGTTTTTCAGCTGAAATGATGATCCCTATTCCCTTTGCAGAGGAGAGGCAATACATCCATAAAGCTGAGCCAACATATAACAATGTTGTATATTGTCAAAACTCTTCATTAAAGCCCTGTCACTAAAGTCACTGTAGAAATGAGGAAGAGAACTTCATTTTTGGCTCCCAGATTCACTGTCCCATTTTCCCATGGGAAGGACCCTCACACCTTTAAAGTGCTGAGAATTTCCTCTGCAGCTGATGGGAAACAAATGTCCCCGAGTCATGCACAATGTGCTTTTTCTGATGCCACTGCATGAAAATGTGGATGTCAGCTCTGAAATGCGACTCCACGTATGCTTTACCCCACTTGCATACTTAATGCTCATATGAGCAGTATGAGAGTTGATTTTGAAATCTTTTCCCCTGCTCTCTGCAGGCCAACCCAGGGCTGGAGGCAGACCAGGATCCACCATGGATTATACAGGAGTGAACACAGCCAGAATCAGCCACTGGCTTGCAAACAAATGTTTTTTCTTATTTTGGTCCTGGAGAGGTGAGTGCCCTGTTTCTCTTGGAGTGCTCCTGGAGTACAAATTCCTGGTGAGCAGCGGGGGAATGCAGTGAGCTTTATATCAGCAGTTTCTCAACTTTTTGCTGGGGGTAAAACTGCCTGTGAAGGAAATCAAATCAATTGACTTTACAGCTGAGCTGATGGATAATGCCAGCTCACCATTCCCAAAGTTGGAATCTTCATGCTCAGGCTGCCAGGGAGTATTGAATCCTCCCAGGCCTCTCTCCTGCCTTAGCACACTGTGCTGCTGGCTTGGACAGAAGCTGCTGGCTACTCCTGTAGGATTCCCTGTGCTAGGAAAATCCCCTTACTACCTTCAAACATCAAACATGGCCCTGCCTTTGCTACAGAAGTGTGAAAGGAAAAGGGGAGGTGAAGTTGAGAACTCAGCCTGCCACTCCAGGTTGAGCTGCAGGGCTGGCAGTGAGGCAAGAAAATAATATTTCTGCTGCTAAACAAATTTGATCTAGAATCAGTGAGAAACTACCTGGAGCTAACCCAGCTTTCTATACACTCATCTTGGAAAACTTGCGCAGATCATTCAGAAATTGGGTGGTTTCTTTCCCAGCACAAGCTTGGCTGCTATAGGGACCTTGCATCTTCTTTTTTTTTTTTTTTCCCTTTCTTTTAGACTTCCTTTTTTTGGGTACGGTTTCTAGTGTGGATTTGTGGATAGCCCCAGAGCATCCCCTGCTCCCCTCTAGGTTTTGTTGGCTCTCTTTCTTGCAGAGACAAACACCCATGTGCAGATTTTAGTAAGGGCATTATTTTCTCTTTGATTTAGCATGACTAGGAGTTATTCCATTATACCCAGACTTGTCTATTTACTCTTTAAAGCGTGTTCCTTTTATTTACTCCTCCAGAGCTGCCTGTTTAATCCAATCTCTTTTCCACCGAATTACACTAGCACAATAACACAGGCCAAACAGGTTCAGCCTGGGTCATGGGTGGCAGAGTAAGGGGCTATATTCCTGCCAGATAATAACTGTAGTATTAAAAAAAAAATATTTCCTGGGACCAGTGGGATTTATAGCTAAAAAGGGAGTTTATATTCCCAGTATTTGTAGTGGTTTTGCAGCACTTATCCCTGTAAAAACTGAGCAAATGATCTGAAAGTGAGAGTGGAGTCTGGCTCATTTTTGCAGGAAGCCTGAGATTTGACAAAAACTCTGGCAAATGGGTAATGCCTGGTCAGTCAGATGTAGGACCTCATGGAGGAGGCAGGCCCCAAAGCCCCACCAAAGCTCCACACCCAAACCCTGGGATAACATTAATCTGTTTGAACTCACATTTGTGTAGAATATGGACAAAAGCACCCCAGTAAGCAGACCTTGGGGTTCAGAGCCAGCACTGCAGTGGGTGCTGTGCCTTGTGTCCTGACACCTCTCTTCCCTCTGGCCTTGGGTTACAATCTGTATGACAGCCGAGGACACTCTCTTATGTATTTATGTCACCTTTTGCTCTGTCCCTATTGCATTACATCTGTCTTGCCATGCAAGATTTTTATGCTCATTATTCTTTCTGAGTAGCAGATTTTTTGTTCTTCATTATTAACACTATATCTTAATAGCTCTCTTAAATAAACAGACACCTGCACTTTACAGAAACATGAGAAGATAAGTCCTCTGGCCCATGGAGGTTAAGTTCTTATTTATTTCTATCCTATATGATTTACTATCCAGCAATTTTCTCATGAAATACATTGTCACCTTCTCACTGCCCTGTGTACATCTGCAGCTCACCAGGACACCAGCCAGCCCTCTCTGCTCCGTTATTTTGGAAACCCAGAGCTGTGAGTTTCATAAAGGCTGGGTTAAGTAAGCAACAGATTTATCTTTGTCAAAAGATAAAAGGGTTTGGCAGCAAACGTTGGCAGCTCCTTGCATATTTCCAAGGCTCCTTAGCGTGCTCTCTGCTCTTCCCTTTGCTGGGGATGGCTGAGGGGGCTGCTGCCCAGCCCAAGGGGCAGCCAGGCCTGAGCAGACTTGGTGTGGTTAACTTTTAACCCTCCCTGTGCCTGGGGAGGGTGGGCCAGATGCTCCCCACATAGTGTCTGGTGCATCATGTCATGGTGGATTTTGTTTCCATCCTGCTTGGGCTGTGGGCAAGCGAGCAGAGCTCCTCAGGTCCATCAAGGTTTGTCCTCCTGGTGTGAGTCCTGCCCCCAGCCCTGCCCTGCACACCCAGCCACCCCAACAGGGCTGTTGGATGAAGCCATGGGCACACCAGGACAAAGTCTGATGAACATTTCAGCAACCGCAGAGCCAATAAGTCCCCTCTGACTTCAGGATTTCCTCCATGGGCAGCTCATCCCCCATCAGGAATAAAGCCATGGCTGAGCCATTGTGGTGGTGTGGCTGCATGGGCTGAGGGCCATGCACAAGGTTCAGAAAAACTGCATCTCCAAGAGGAACGTCCTAGACTGAAAGCATTGAGGTGAGGGATGCATCTTCCCTGCAAAGTCTATTTCTGTACCACAGCAACCCTGGCTGGATCCCTGTTTGAGGGAATCAAGGAGAGTTTCTCAGACAAACCCTGGGCAAAACAAAGCTCCTGCCAGTCCAGGCAGGCTGGAACAAGATGCTCACTGGGGAGAAGGCAGCACAGCTCTCCCACCCCATTTCTCAGCAAGCATCCCATTCCAGTCTCTCCTATTGTTTCTATTTGCATACAGACAGAAATTTCCTGTGAGGATCATTTCCGTGTGGTTTTTACGCATGAGAGTAAACAAGACATAGCTGTCGACTGTATAGTTAACATATTTTTGGTGGTGTTCCCGTCCAGAAAATGCAGCTGCATTATATTCCTGATAGAGTGGAACTAAAGTCCAGCTTCAGCAAGAATGTTAATAAATGAAAGACATTTCAAACAACACTGATTGAGGCAGTGTCAGACCCTCTTCCCCCCACCTACACCCCCACAAAGCTTAATTTTTTTGCAGAGTTGCAAAAACTCTGATGTCTGACTTGGAAATCAGCAAATTTCTGCTCCTGGTTACACTTGTATGAATCTGAAATGGCTTTATTGGTTTCAGGGGTTTTGTCTGGGCCAGCACCCCGGTCACTGAGAGCAGGGGCTGTGCTGCTGCTTTTCTGCAGGTTCGTCCTTCAGATAATTTGGTTTCTCTTTGTTATCAAGACCCAGCCAGAAAGGGGGGAGGTTGTGCTTGTGCCACCTAAACTTAGTCAGTGCCCCTGACATGATGCATGTGGCTCTTGCCTAATCTGCCATTGCTGACAATTAAAACACAAACATATAGTCATATTTTTGGATGAAACTGTAAAAACATTTCAAAACAGTTTATGCATGCAGATTTGTATGTTATCAGAGAGCACCACACATGCACATGGAATTTATGGAAAATACTGAGAGATTTGAAAGGAAATAGTTTGGGAAGTTGTCTTATTTTTTTGAACATAAATCCCCAAACAGTTTCCCTTAACATTCCTCACGTCTGTTCAGCAATTAATAGTTGACATTTCTGTTTTTCATTCTGTCTGTTGATATCAGGCTTTTTTATTTTTTTGTTATTTTTCACGACTCTTCTTTCATGTTTGCTACATTTGTTTGCTAAACTCAGCATCAATGTGTACAAATTTCCTAGAACAGGAGGATGATGTGAGGAAGCAGTTAGAGGAGATTTAGGCCTTCAAAATTGTGGTCTCCTCCCAGAATGAGATATTTAAATTCAAAGGTTGCACGTTCAGTCTTCAGCTTAGCCTACCTGGACTGAATAGTGGCTGCTCATATGAGTCTGTTGGTTTGATCAGGTTTTTTTTTCTCACTTAGAATGAATCCAATGGCTCCAGTGGGATTATTCTTGTTCTAGCCAGATGTAGAAGGAAAGCAAAATCAAATCCTTCATACATCAGTGTCAGACTGACTCCAAGAAACCAGTGTTGAGTGATATAAAGGATAAGGGGCCTGAGGAAGGATGTGTTTATGGAGAACATTTGGAAACTTTAACTACTTGTAGTTTGAACAACCGCAGAGTTACAGAACTGCCTTCAAATATTTAAAGAGTGGAAAGAAGTACAGAGTGATGCAGAGGGATTGAAAAAGAGGAATGAGATACAATTAACAAAAGGAGGAGTATAACTCTTTTAAACAAACGGTGACCTAGCTGCCACAAGCTTTTCGTACCATATTCTTCATCTTGAACAGGTGAGCACCTTCCAGGAGTGTGGAAATGGTGCTCAGATGTGGTTATTCCTGTGATCATGGTGTAGTTGTTGGGTAGAAGGGAATCAGATTTTCTTGGAGATGTAGTATCTTTTCTTAAATCATATCTACTGAGAGAAGTCAGAAAAAGCAGACGAGGTCTGTGCCCTGTGTGTCTAAAACCTGTGTGTTCTTCCATCTAGATTGCTTGATCTAAACCCCTTCCTTTTTCTTCCCTTTCCTGCGAGGAAGGAGAATTTTGCATGGATTGTAGTGTTTTATTATACTAAGACCTTTTTATATATGCTTTTGGAGCAGAGAAGGTTGTCTGAAGCTGTCACCCAGGGAATATTGGTCTGTACTTCGTGGTGCTGCTTTGGGATGCTGTTTCTCCTGCACAAGTGAGCTTTGCCTTCAGGAGGAGAGTTCAGCTTAGCCTGGAGAAAGGAGTTTTCTTCTGCTGTCACCCACCTTGGAGACATGAGCTAAGCAGCTGAGTAGTGTGTCCTAGACACCGAGACCTTGAAATTCATTTGGTAGCTGCTGGGAAGTCGGTGTGAGGGACTCACACTGCCAGCGAGATGCATCCTCCTGGGCTGGGCTGGGCTGGGCTGGCATTCCCCAAGCACCTCTTGGACTCTGCTCAGGGCTGTCACGTTTCCCCGGTGCCAGGGAGTGCTGACACAGCGTGCCTAACCTGGCCAAGAGAGATAGGGCCTCCTGCCCAACTGGGAATGGTGGAAATGATTTCCTGCAGATGCTGTCATGTGCAGATTTAGCACCAATGAGAAATCCAAGCACATTCTCTAGGCACAGGGAGGTTGGGCACTGTGTGAGACTGGCCCTCAGTGAGAGGGCTGGGAATTCTGTCCTGGTGGTGCCTCAGACCAACAGAGAGATCACAAGTTAGCAGAGGGATCATTTGTGTCTGTGGAAAGCTGTGAAAGCCCTGGTACGATGGCCATGGGGAAGTGGGACCTCCCAGCATTCTGCACAGGACCCAAGGTTTGGATGATAGGACAGCTAACCCTGTTCCCATCCTTTCCCTCTGTCAGACACTGGCATTCATGCTTCATGTATAAAAGAGAACTGTATGCATATGATGAACCATTTGTTTCTTTGCAACACTGCTTAGAGCAAACCTACTCTAAGGGACTAAATGTGTATTTATGTGGGACATAGATTTCAGTACTGTATCACCCTGTTTGATCTTTCCATCTGCCTGTTCATCCTCTCTAAATATTATCTAGGTTATAGCTGGGTCTCAGTTACCACATATATGGAAGACAGTGGTTCTGCCCTCATACAACACTGCTTTCTCTGTAAAACACCATTTCAGCCCTAAGTATAGACCCAAATGGAGCCGTGCAGTGACTCTGGTGTTGTGCAAGTGGAAAAGTGCATTTTGTGCTCCTTGTCTTCCCAGCTGTGGCATTTTCTGTGCTGCCTTGTCACATGCCAAATGCTTTTTCAAGACTGATCCACCCAGGGAAACTTGCCCTCTGCCCCATCAATCACGTTACTTACCTTTCCCTGCATCCACAGCAACCCCCTTTCCCAGGCATCCGGGAGGGATGCTCAGGTTGACCCCACGTGGCTGGGTAACCAGAGGAGGGCTGCAGGGACGGGGTGGCAGGTGGAGGGAATGTGCTAATCCTGGTCATGCCCTTCCATCACCTTCACGTGCTCCGTCAGCTGCGCGGAGCCGCCCAGCCCCGCACGCCCTCCACCCTTGTGGCATGTCCCCATGGACCCGTGCCACGGGGCCTCGTGCTCCTCGGGCAAGGCACCGCTGCCAACCCAAGTGGCTTGGATCACTGCGGCACCCCGTGGAGTGCCGGGTGTCATGGGGAACCCGGCTGCGTGGCTGCCACCTGCAGTTGGAAAAAAAATCACGCGAACAGGTTAGGAATGACAGTCCGAAGGTGCTGTGTCTCCCAGGTCATCTGCAGGGGGAAAGAAAAGGCCAAGCAGTCACGTTGGAAGGGAGAAAATGCGGGAAAATGAAGCTCTGTGATAGTGGAGGTGAGCAGCTCCTGTGAGAAAAGAGGTAAAAAAGCTGGGAAAAGTCCAGTTTGTGGTTTTGGAGACATAAGGAAAGTCACTCTGGGGATGGATGTTCACTAGACCATCACAGCTATGCAAAATTTGAAAAGCTGTGGTCCGGAAACAGGGCTTTGGGGACAACTGGGATACAAATGGACTGTTAGGCTGCTTCTCAGGCCATGTGGAGACATGTATTTCGTTGCTTAGCATTCGTTTGTGTTTGTCAGCTCCAGAAAGCTGTTTTCCCACAGCCTTGTCTCAGGACTGTGGGGTGCAGGAGCAAACTGGGGCTGTTGACTTTCAGTCTACTCAATCATCCTGCAAATTACAGCCAGCCCAGAAGAAAAACACAGCTCTGCATGTTTCCTTTTTTAGGTAGAAGTGTTGGGAAAACAACACGAGATTTTGTTTCTGATAAACTAGGAGCTGTTTCAGGAATATTAATTATTTTTCTTGTATCAATATTTTACATTTATTCCTCTGCTATGGTATTGGGATTGAGATGGATGAAGCCTACAGCATGGTTTCAGACTTTCAGGCACTCACAAGCCTCTGAAAAAAAATTAAAAATTAGTGCTGACGTTTTGATGTCAGAAAGGTTTATTTTCCAGTTACTTTAGCCTGGGGTATGGAAGCTGTGCACTCCATTCCCTGCCCCACTCCATTCCCATTCCCCCCCATGTAATCCCTTTGCAACATCACTCAGAATCATATTCTTAAAAAGCTTCTGTATGCCTAAGGAAGGGGCTTAAAGGGCATCTGAAGGTGTTGTGGCACCTGAATAATTTTTAACTTCTTGTGTACCACCTCTGTCATCCTTCATCTCCCAGAACTTCACACTGGTGGAAGGCTGCAGGAGAGATTTTGCTGCTTTATAGTTGTACTGTGAGGAGAAATTCTCAGTCTGGGAGATGTTGGAGCCTCCAAAGGCACACGTGTGATTTTTCAATAAGGAAGTGAGGATGGAAGGAGTGGATCCTTCAGGGGATTTTTATCCTCTATGTCCAACCTGAGCTGGCTGCTCGGTGCTGGGCTTGGGCACAGTCTGGGTTGGAAGAAGATCTTTTCTTTCAGAGCTGATTGAGGCCTGGAGAGAGCTCACCCAAGTCTGGACAGTCTGAGACAAGATAGTTATGGTGTATCTGGGATTTAAGCCTCGTCTCTGTGCGTAACTTGAAAAACAAGACGAGGAGTAGGAGCTCAGTCAGGTCCCTCTAACCTGGTGGGAAACCTGCCCGTGAACCAATGTCCCACATCTGCACCAGAACTGAGGCTTCTTTGGACTTCAGAGACAGAAACAGAGTTTATAGAAGGTTTTAGGGCTAGATCACCTGTGTGGTGATGTCCTTGGGACAAAGACTCCTTTGGGGTGAAATGGCTGGAAAATGTTACAAAGAGTTGTTTTACACACCATCCCCTGAGATGTAGCACGAAGCTGAGCTCTCATTCTGGTGCAAGTTGGACTGATTTTATCAGAAGGCATGGCATGAACATGATCATGTAGTTTAAGTCCTGAAGGTTTCCCTCAGTCAACACTGTCTTTGAAACCAATGAGGCTGAAGTTATTGCCTGATAGGGGGAGGAGTCCATCTGGGATTTCTCAGCTGAATTAGTTTTAATGATAAAAATGATGATATAAATATGTAAAATACAAAAACAGTGTTGTCAGCCGCTTTGTTTCTGGCTCAAGGGGTTTATATGTTTAGTCTTACATGTTTTTTACATTGATTTTGTGTATCAAGATTTAATGTTGTCAAGAACAAGTCAGTAAAAATATTTGGTAATAACAATAAAAATAGAGGGTGTGATTTTGTAATCCTAACAAAACAGATATGATGTTCAAACTAATTCTTGGCTTAGGTTTAGGCTTTCTCCTGGTGCCTATCACATTGAACTAGTACTGAGACAACTTTGTTTTCAAGGAGGTCTTCATGCTGGAGCATATCAAGTAAGAGATCTAAGAAACTATAACATCAACAGTAATGATGTTTCTTTTGAGGTACAAAAACTTTAGCCATTGAGGCAGTATTTTTTCTTGTCGTTTGTTTAGTCTGTTTGGTGAATTCTGCCAGGCTGGTTTTGATCCTGTATGAAGAGTGATTTGCTGTAAGAGCGGATGCATCAGCCGAGTCGATCTTGAAAGTAAATAATAAATAATTGTAACAGTTAATACAAGGAACTGACATCTCCACAGTTTATTTTCCACTTGGTTTCGTTTAGTTCAGGCCAGCTTCTTTCTGGCACCATTTGCATCCAAGCCGAGAGATCAAAACGGGCCAGCCGCCCCCCGTCTGTCCCCCGCCGCCTGCGCGGTGGCTTCCCACGGCTGGGGCTCTCTCCTGGCCTGGGCAGAGGGGTGCTTCGGCCGGGACGGGTTCTGGGGTGCGGAGAGGCTGCGGGGTGGGAGGTCCCCACCGCCGCTGGCCTTACGGGGATGCGGGGAGGGGAACGCTCCGGGGCACGGCGAGGTCGGCACCGCAGCGCCGGGGGGTGCCGGGCTCGGGAGCGGCGGCTGCAGCGGGTCCGGAGCGCGCCGGGGGCTGCGGGACGCGCTCCCCGCTCCCGGCGCACCGAGCGCTCCGCTGCCGCCCGCAAAGGGTTAAGGGGAGCGGGGCCGGCGGAGGGCGGGGGCTGCCGGGGGCTCCCGGGGATTGGTGCGAAGTTTGGAGCGGGGCGGCCCCGCGCCGCCCTCCGCGGCGGCTCGGCCC
>VXAX01004364.1:211044-272390 GCA_013399835.1 Leptocoma aspasia
TAGAGGCCGGCGGCGGAGCGCCCGCCGGGCGCCGTGGCCGCGGAGGGCATGAGGCGGCGAGCGGCGGGGATGGGCTCCAGCGCGCGGTGTTAGAGCCCGGCAGCAGCCAAGGTAAGTGTCCCCCGCGCCGCGTACCCAGAGCGGAGCCTGGCTGAGGGGCCGGGACACCCCGCCGGGGCCGCGTAGCGCACAGCCGGGAGCCGCCAGCGCAGCCCCGAGGCGCGGGGCAGCACCAGGTGGCATCGCGCCGGGTGTCCCCCCGGCGCGTCCCTCCCTTCCGCGACCCCGATTCCCGGCGGCGAATATCCCGTTACCGCCGAGCCGCGCTGCGCCCCGGGGGAGCCCCGCCGCCCCCCGCTGCCGCTGCCCGCCGCGAACGGCGGAGCGAACGGCNCACTGGAGCAGCAACACAAAGTTTTCTGGGCTGCTGATGGGAGAGGTAACATTCCTCCTCCCCCTTCCACTAAGTTCCTCCGCAAATTGTTAACCTGAAATCTTGTTTTATGGCCACTTGCTAGCGTTTTGTTTGCCTTCCAGACTGGTTCTGTACAGGATACCAAAGAATTATGCATTAACTGTAAACTTAGAGGAGCTTACTGGCCTCAGTGGGTTCTTGATTTATATCAGGCTAAAGCAGAGAGGAGGGCAAAGTTTTAGTCACTGAGTACCACGGAATGAATTACAAGTACGTTGCTCTTTCATTTGCTGTTTCTTGTCAGGCTTCCCAATACCATTTAAAACTCTGCAAAGTTGAGGATTGTCCGGGGTTTTTCCTTCAGTAACTATTTTACTCTCCTTTTTCCTGCCTTCAGGTCTGAGAGGACTGTAGCCTGTGAGATACGGCAGGATCTGGGTTTCAAAATGGAATTGCAGCTGGCGCTCCTTTTCGCAGGGATAATTGCATTTTCAGACTCGGCGAGAGGTAAGGGGACCGCGCTTGGTGCGATCACGCTGTGGCCCTCTCCCTTCCCTCTGCTCCGTGGGCTCTTACTCTGCAAACACCCACGGAGGGACCCCCCCAGGGGAGTTGCTGTCAGCAGGGACTCGTCCCCTGCACATTTTTTATCTGCACAGAGGTGCAGGCTCGTGCTCACGTGTGGTGCCTCCTTACCTGCGTGGCTCGGGGCCGTGGTTTGGGATGGAGCGCGGTCACTGCGGCTTTGCTGAGGTCTGTAAGGCACAGGTGAACTTCCAGGGGCTTTTCTTGTGCCTGTGTAAAAATACACAGACAATTTTAAAGAAAAGCAACTGCATTCCTCTGTGGATCAGAAATACCTCTCCCCTCCTGTAATCCCTCCAGCCTCTGCCCTGTGTATTCCCACTTACAAACTAAACAAACACATCCATTAACTTCCCCGGTGACAGAAAAATGACAGTTCCCAACAGCGAGAGCGTATTTTAGCGCTGAGGCTCCAGCAGTTGATCAGATTTCAATAAACAGGTTACCCTTGCAGAGGCAAATTGAAATACGTTGACCTGGGAATGATGGGAGTAGGAAAAAAGAAGTTTCTTTATGGCAAAGTGCTTTTAGCAAAGCTCTGGGATCAGAGTGCAAGGAGCGGTGGCGCTTCCTGCGCTTTTGCCTGTCTTGTACCTTGGTGGGTGCTGTCCTTAGAAAGCCCGAATGGTAAACCAACATTTCAGCTCCCCTGCCTCTGGTCACAAAGTATGGGCTGCATTGTTCCAAGAGAATAGGGGTACAACTTTAGGATGCAGATTGCTCCAGCTGCAATTCCCAGCAGTCTCAGAGTTTCGTGAATTGTTGTAAGACCTTCAAGTCGTCCAGTGTGAAGGACTTGTGAATTAAAAGGTTTAAACTTGCCCTTCACTTAGGCTGTTAACTTGCCAAAAATAAATCTTGGGGGGTGAGGGTGGGAAAGGAGAGGGGGAGCATACTCTGAAAACCCAAGTTTGGTTTGGTTTAGTGCACTGCTTTTTTTTTTTTTCTTCTTGGCATTGGCTATCAAGCAAATATTTTATGGAGGCAAAAGCACTATAAAATGATTTGGCTGGAAACTGAATGAAAAAGAAAACAGTATATGGGCTGTAATTCCTTCAAGTCTGAATTCCAGGCAGGGCTTACAATGGAGACTCAGTTTAAGTTGTGGGCGATGGGCAGCAGTGTATGAATTAAGATGACTTCATGGATGTATATTATTGCAATGGACCTGAGAAGTTGGTGGAGTTCCGGAAAAGATCTGAAGTGGGCAGGAGAAGACAAAAGAATTCTTGTCTCTGATGTGAGCTGAGTATCGGCTGCTTTACTGGCTGACCCTGTTTAAATTTGGTTTGCAATTGTCTTGCTCTTACACTTATTGCCTCTGCGAAGTGAAGCACTGTGGGCNCGGAGCGAACGGCGGAGCGGCCGTGTTAGCTTTGCTGGATGCTGTACGCGGGTTGTTGTGTGTCCTGGGGGCACGGGGTGTTTAAACCGGGGAGTTTACAAGGGTGAGGAATCCAGACAGTGTTTAGAGAGTGAGAGTTTTAGGAGGAGAATAGGGTGTAATTAATGTAAACCTGATCTTCCCCGGGTGTGCGTATCGCAGCGAAGGCATCTTCAAGAATCTGGGTAATTGAGTGCGGTTGCGCTTTGGGACGCACCTCTGGAGCCCACGGAAACAAGTGGGGCTGTTGGTGGGGGGAGCGTGGCGGGGGGGTGGGGGGCTGTGAAGAAGAGNTCTGAGAGGACTGTAGCCTGTGAGATACGGCAGGATCTGGGTTTCAAAATGGAATTGCAGCTGGCGCTCCTTTTCGCAGGGATAATTGCATTTTCAGACTCGGCGAGAGGTAAGGGGACCGCGCTTGGTGCGATCACGCTGTGGCCCTCTCCCTTCCCTCTGCTCCGTGGGCTCTTACTCTGCAAACACCCACGGAGGGACCCCCCCAGGGGAGTTGCTGTCAGCAGGGACTCGTCCCCTGCACATTTTTTATCTGCACAGAGGTGCAGGCTCGTGCTCACGTGTGGTGCCTCCTTACCTGCGTGGCTCGGGGCCGTGGTTTGGGATGGAGCGCGGTCACTGCGGCTTTGCTGAGGTCTGTAAGGCACAGGTGAACTTCCAGGGGCTTTTCTTGTGCCTGTGTAAAAATACACAGACAATTTTAAAGAAAAGCAACTGCATTCCTCTGTGGATCAGAAATACCTCTCCCCTCCTGTAATCCCTCCAGCCTCTGCCCTGTGTATTCCCACTTACAAACTAAACAAACACATCCATTAACTTCCCCGGTGACAGAAAAATGACAGTTCCCAACAGCGAGAGCGTATTTTAGCGCTGAGGCTCCAGCAGTTGATCAGATTTCAATAAACAGGTTACCCTTGCAGAGGCAAATTGAAATACGTTGACCTGGGAATGATGGGAGTAGGAAAAAAGAAGTTTCTTTATGGCAAAGTGCTTTTAGCAAAGCTCTGGGATCAGAGTGCAAGGAGCGGTGGCGCTTCCTGCGCTTTTGCCTGTCTTGTACCTTGGTGGGTGCTGTCCTTAGAAAGCCCGAATGGTAAACCAACATTTCAGCTCCCCTGCCTCTGGTCACAAAGTATGGGCTGCATTGTTCCAAGAGAATAGGGGTACAACTTTAGGATGCAGATTGCTCCAGCTGCAATTCCCAGCAGTCTCAGAGTTTCGTGAATTGTTGTAAGACCTTCAAGTCGTCCAGTGTGAAGGACTTGTGAATTAAAAGGTTTAAACTTGCCCTTCACTTAGGCTGTTAACTTGCCAAAAATAAATCTTGGGGGGTGAGGGTGGGAAAGGAGAGGGGGAGCATACTCTGAAAACCCAAGTTTGGTTTGGTTTAGTGCACTGCTTTTTTTTTTTTTCTTCTTGGCATTGGCTATCAAGCAAATATTTTATGGAGGCAAAAGCACTATAAAATGATTTGGCTGGAAGCTGAATGAAAAAGAAAACAGTATATGGGCTGTAATTCCTTCAAGTCTGAATTCCAGGCAGGGCTTACAATGGAGACTCAGTTTAAGTTGTGGGCGATGGGCAGCAGTGTATGAATTAAGATGACTTCATGGATGTATATTATTGCAATGGACCTGAGAAGTTGGTGGAGTTCCGGAAAAGATCTGAAGTGGGCAGGAGAAGACAAAAGAATTCTTGTCTCTGATGTGAGCTGAGTATCGGCTGCTTTACTGGCTGACCCTGTTTAAATTTGGTTTGCAATTGTCTTGCTCTTACACTTATTGCCTCTGCGAAGTGAAGCACTGTGGGCCATTGTCAGGTGAAGAAGTGGCAGAAAATTAACAGCAGTAATTTCAGAACATCATTATTTTTCTTTTGGAAAGGTATTTTAATAATTTTGATAGGACCATATTGGTAGTTGGATTATTTGAACACTTTTCAGAGCTGGAAAAACCCATCCTATAAGTGTATGGAGAGACGGTTCTGTTATTTAAAATGATCAAGAAATAGAGGTTAAAAGCCAGGGTCAAACCCATGAAAAATGTCATTCATTCATGTGCTGATTTAAGAGAGGGGAAGTAAAGAAGAAAAAGGAGTCATTGCTGTGAAAACAGAGACAAAATTCTGACATTTAAGTCCTGCTTTAGACCTCCTTAAGAAGGAGAACATTTTTGATAGTGAAAGAGGTAGATGGAAGATCAAACTTGTGAGCAGAGATGAGACACTTCTCAGAACTTTGAAACTTTGTGCTGACAGATATCTCCAATTGTTAGGTGTTTACATTGGGATAATTTCAGGTTCTTGGAAAAATGTTCCAGGCTTTTCATGTGCCTGCAGAGTTTTTCTGAACACCTCAGACGAGGGCTTTGGCCACTGGAGATGTGTAAACGTTACCTTCTACAGTCACTCAGGTTTTATAGGCAGTGCTTCAGCCAAATCTCAGCCTGAGGTTGTGAGGCTCTTCTCTATAGGAAGAAGGGCTCTTTGTTTTGGTCAAACAGCATTTAATATCTGTGTCCTGATGGCAGATTAGACGTTTGTGGCCCGAAGTGTGCCAGCACCTCCTGATCCCAGGCATCAGAAGTTAAATAGGTGCTTGCTGGCTGGCAATCGAGTGAGGAAGGTGGCTGAGGAGGCTTTCTGGGAAAGTGATGGTCCTTCTTTTCTACTCATTTTAGGCAAAAGTAGGTTATGCTGTAATTAGGGTGTTAATTTGAAGCTGACTGAATGCTGTGCCCATGCCTGGGGAAGGGCTGTACCGTGGTGCATCTGCACAAGGGGGCAGAGTTAAGTTGCCCACGCACTCCAGCTTTGATATTTCCTGACAGTTGAATGGCCAGCTGCAATCTTGCATTAAATGTTACATTGTATTATTTTTACATCTTTATTTAGGTGACACCTTTTAAGGCAAAGGGCCTGCAGGAATGACTGGTTAGGTTTAGCTGGCAGGTTTTTTTTTTTCCACCTCCCAGCAAAAAGAGGTGTTTATCCAGGGTCAGATCTGTGCCTGCTGGCTCTGTCCCACCAATGTATCTCATCACTGATGTAGAAGGCACTGTAAAAAAGGGAATATCTTAGCTAACCAAGATAAACTCTTAAGAAAGAAACAATACCTTTGAAATATCCAGGCAAAACAGAGAGCAGGTCTGATTTTAGAGGTACAGGTGATAGAACTGTCTGTGTTTGAAGGGATGAGTGGTGAGGTAGCTCTGCCTGTGTTTGAACCAATGCTCTTGGGGTTGAAACTGAAAAACTTTGACTAAGGGCTTGTGTACACCTGCAAATGCACTGGAATAACCCTTCCAAAAAACTTAGTCTGGAATAACTCTCAGTGGCCAATCTTATTCCAGGCTAAGGATCTCCTGAAGGGAGCCTGTACCAAAAAACTCTTCCTCAGGAGCTGTTTTGGTAGATATCCAAGCCCCTTCTTTCTCTTTTGGCTGAAGACTAGAGCTCCTGTGTGCTCAAAACCCACTCTTGGAGAACAAAACCCGCATGCTGTGGTTTTCTAAGAGGGATTGTGCCTTCCAGCTGACAGCCAAGGTGCAGGGCGGCAGCTTCAGCCTGGTTTCCAGCCTTGACAGACAATGTCTGCTTTGAACCTGGGATAACAGCGCAGGTCCAGCAGCTCATCCCTCGTGTTATTCCATTTCTGCTCTCTCCAAGCAGCCCCATTCTAGGCATAAAAGTCTTCAGTGTCCTGCCCTGGCCCTCCTCTGCAGGGATTAATGCCACCTTGGGTCACTAACCTTTAGTGACTATGTCCTGCAGCAATGTAGCTCCTGCCACGCCACACCTCCAGTTGGACACAGGTAATACAATCTGATATTTTCCTGCCTATGTTATCTCAGTGACAGACAACGCAATATTTGTTCCAAATCTGTCAACTTGCCATCATATTCGCCTTGGTGACCGTATATGGTAACATTGGGATGTGCCTGCCTTGGTCCCGTGGCTTAAGCAAGATTTTGTATGGTATGTTTAGAAGTTTTTGGTAAGAGCAGTAACCACCCTCCTGTGAGCAAGTAAACTGATATTCTGCTGGAAACTAATTAGTTTGGATGTTGATTTCATTTTCGGTGCATTGCGTAGGGAGGGGAAGAACGGGACCTTAATTGCTTTCTGTTCTGGCACTTCTCTGTGCGACCTTGGCTTGCAAACCTGCTTGGTGTCTGCTTTACAGGGAATTTGCTGATTGGGCCCCCGTCAAAATTCAATGGTTTCATGCAGAAATAATGTTATGTGCCATTTTGGTTTCTCTTAATATTGAAGAAAAGGGAATAGGATGCTAGAGGTGTTTTTTTATTTCTTGGAAGTTGAGTTCTTTGTCCTGATGAACAGAATTCCCATTCTGTAACTTTGGGGTTTGTAAGAGTGAACTTTAAGGTTTATAAGAGTCCTTCAGTAAGCACAGAAAAGATAAATAATGATAATGTGAGTGAGATGGTTATTGGCTTCTGTTTAACGCCTTTATTCTTGTTGAGTGGTTGTTACCAGATAGAACGATTAGGTAATTTCTCGCTTGTGAAAGAGAAGCGTGTTCAGATCTAACAGCCTGATTCAGATTTTATGGAAGTCACAGCACATCTTCTAGAGAAGTTTGGGGCATTTTTTAGATCTTGCTCTTGGGGTACTTGCTCATGAATAATCTGTCGGCATGACTTGTACCTAGAGTCAACATGACGACCTAAGAAAATCCTGGTTATTTTTTTAAACGCTGGTTCCTCCCTTCTTCTGAGGCTGTCAGCCGCTTTAAATTGTGGCTGAGTTTAAACATAAAATTCAGTGTGCGTCATACTGGAAAATTAGGGTTGATTTTATTTGTTTTTAATTAGGAATATTACAACACTCAGCAAATTGCTCAAATACATCTATATTTTCCCTAAGGTTTTTATAACTCTGTTTTCCAAGTCCATATGTTTCTTTGACCTTCATTAAAAGATGCAAGCAGCAAATCCAAATGTCTCTTTTCTGGGATGAACTTGCACACAGCAAAGGCTGGACTCCAAAGCCTGAGTCTTAGCCACAGAAGCAACTTTCATGTGCCATGAGGTGGTGCTTGAGATATTACAGGAAAGTGTTTTTTTTCAGGAAAAAATATTCAAAATTGAAAAAGAAGTGCCACTTGTTAGCAAGTAGGAACTTCCTTTTCAAGATTTGGGGCCATTGGTGCCAATTTATTAACTAAAGCTGAAGTTTTTCATTTGGCATGAATTGGCTGATAGAGCTGATCTTTTCCAATATCTTCTCTGATAATTCCTTTTTGAGTGTCTGTCTCACCATAAGTGACGCTGATACATCTGGGTGCAGAACACTCGTCATGGAATAGTGTGAGTGCAGTCAAGTCTGCCTGTGCATTTTTGGATTAATTACTGGAAGAGATAAAAAATTTCCACTGAAAGAGGAAAATAATAATAATGCAGAGATCCTCTTGTGCCTAGGTTGAATTAAAAAAAACTCAACAACCTTTATTCACAGCTTTATTTCTTCAGTGAGATTTGAACCGGTGCAGCCGATTTTCCTAAGATGTGAAGCTCCTACTTGTGTCTGCAGTGACTTGTAAAACCATGCTGCCAAAAGGATCTGTGCAAATGTATCCCAGCATTATAGGAGTTGGTGAAATGCTCTTTTCTCACATTTCTTTCATTACCCTCCTCATTTTGTCTTGTTTCAAGTAATTTGTCTTTCATCTGACCTCTTCCTGTATTTTCTGGTGGGCTGCTCAAGCTAAAGTACATTTGATATTGTTTGGAACATTTAATTTGGATTTCTATTCCTTATCTTGTTCTCTGTAATCAGCCTTTACTTTGAGCTTTCTCTAATAATAATAACGCCCCCATACCTATTAACTGTGTTCACCTGTTCTAATCTTTTCCAACAAGGTGAAACATTTTTGGTCATATAAGGGACTTTTTGAGAGTGGAGCCAGTGTGAACGCAGAAGTTCCAAAGACCTCTGTCTGATGCAAGTCTGTTCAGTCTGCTGCTCTTTCATAGCAACTGTGGCACTATGGTAAAAGAAAAATATTTCCAAAAGCAAGTTTGATTAATCTGATTGTGCTGTCCCGGTGTCGTATGAGACAGGCAGATGCAGCCCATGCCAGTTGTGACAGGTTAGGACCTGATTCAGAGCCTGTGAGTGTTGCTGCTGTGACTCCTACTCACTCCCATAGTCTTTGGATCCATCCCTGAAGGATGAGTTACTCACATTATCTGTGATGCCCACCTCATGTGTGACAGCAGAGGGGATGTGGGCTAAGTGTGCCACTCGCCTGCTCCACTGCATGGCTGGGACTCACATTTTTTATTCTAGAAAAGCATTTTGCTGCTACTGACTGCCAGCTCTGGCTGGTGGGTGGAGCGTGCACTGCCGGGACTGAAAATTATTTGTAAATTCACTGCTTAAACTTTGGGTTGCCACAGAGAGGTTTATCTCCAAAGACAGAGAGCCATCCTGTGGGCAGTGTTCTGGGTGTGGAGGGGCTGAAGACTTGCCTGAGTGTTATTTAATAAGTGAGTGTATGCTGTTTGTTGCTGAATCCATTCCCATCTCTGATTTTTCCCTCCCCTCTTCCCAGTCAAATAAACCTGTGCTGTGTGCAGTTTGGTTGGTTGCTCTGATTACTCAGTGTCCCCTTTGTATCACAGCAGAAACGCAGCGTCCTGCAGTGCTGTGAGGAACCTGATGTTATTTCATCCCAACCACTCCAATTTTCATGAAGAAATTCAGCCAATAACTCCAGGCTACTTCTTCCATTAAGTGTTCAAACTTAATTTTGAGCTTCACTAAGGAAAGAAGAAAAATGTAAATGGGGAACAGAGGCTCCTTGGAGCAGGTTAATGTTTCTCAGGATGACTGCACCTCTATGCTCAGCTTCTCTAGAAGTGGTTTCCAGCTTGATGAGACACAAATAATTTCTTCTCATATGTGGTAAATTTATTTCATGAGAGATTCACGCAATCTTGGGTATCCTGTCAAGTGAGTAATGCAAGAGGTGTCATACCCTAGGTGCCACTTGGGTGGCATTGACTTGGGTGGGTATTTTAGGAGTCATCAGTGTTTGTGCCTGTCAGATAAAAACAGAGGAATAGCAGAAAAATAGGGAAATGTGGACTTAACTTGTGCAATAGGCGTTTTTAAATATTCACATTCTCCTTGCTAAGCTTGCTCCACATACCCCCTGAACTGATGACCTTAAGAGTTAGGTATTAATAGGGACTGGCACAACATCTCTTTGGTAACTTTGGGCTTGTTAGTTCTGCCCAGGATACTGGGAGAGGGAAAAAGTTGGAACGTGGCGGGAAATGCGTTAGCCAACCTCCAGGATAATATTTAGTCCAGATTAGTTAGTGTACCCCTGCTCTTGAGGCCAACTGGTGCCTGGGAGAGGATCTTGGGCAGGCAGTGTGTGGCTTTGAAGGGGATGTTGGGATGCAGCTTTTCCAAGTCTGTGCTGTAGTTCTTTCATCTCTTGCATCCTGCCAGGTGCCCCCATGTACAGGTGTGACACTTGACTGGCTTTTGACCAATATGTGACTCTGAGTAAAAGCCTTGTAATGTAAAAGGGGTGCTTTCATTGTGCTGGCTACTGTTTTATTATTGCTTTGTATGGATTTTAATCTCCTTTGTTCTAGACAGAAGTGAATGGGGCAAGGCCAAATCAACAAAGGAGAGAAAAGGTAAAGCTGCTCAGACTCACCCATCTCTCAAAGCTGCACAAGCCAAAGTACTGGAGTTAGGCAGCTGCAGATGCTGGAGCACTTTGAGCAGGTTTCTTTCCCTCTCCTTCCTCTCTAATAGATTTGTGTGAGTTGGAGTAACAGAGGAAGTTATTTTTCTCAGTGTTTGTTCTCAGATCTGTTTACACAGATCCGTAACCGATCTGTAACTGCTGGTTGAGCAATGGCAAGTGCCAGATGAGCTCCAGGTGTATGAACTGCATGTCAAGGATGGAAGGGTTAATGAGTAACAGGGTGAACCTCTGAACATTGTGGAATATCTCCTCAGGGATACTCCAGACTCTCTGTGGAAGGAAGGAAGGATGCTTGTTTGTTATTGACCAGTCAGTGTTAAACTGGTGGCTCTAACTCCTGCAGGGTGTGGATACCCTTCAGAGAGAGGGTGCTGTGAGCCACCTTGCTCACCTTCTGGGTGAATCTTAATCTTCCCTGTTCTTCTGCAGACTAGCACAGCATTTTGGTGTCAATAACAGCATCTCTTTATCCAGATGTGTAATATTGGAAAGTTTAATGTATTTTTGGGCAGTTTGAAATGGAAAAACTGGGGAGGAGTTGACAGCTCCTCCAGCATGTTGATATCAGGCTCCATGCTCTAGTAAGTCATTTCATATTTCAATGTTCAGGGTTGGATTACAAAGGTGATAGTCCCTTTAGGTTCAGTGAGTTGTGGCTGAGTAGGTGTGAGTAGGATTTAAATATATAATCCTACCAGAGAGCAGAAACTGGAGCCTCGTAAGACCAGGCTGAGTTTCAGTTCTGTGCGTGGTGACACCACGCCATGGGAGGGTTCATCACGATCTGCAATAGTTAATATAAAACTAGAATAACAGATCAGAGCTGATGAGTATCTTTCCTCCTCCCTGCTATTCCCAACCAATCAGAAATCCAGTATTGCCAGGACTAATTTCATTAAGGGCTAATGAGAGTGAAACTTTCAACTTAATCATGGCCAGGACAGTAAGGAGGTGTTTACTTTGCCTTGTTTGATTGACAAGGAATCCTAAACTTGTTAGGGAGATATTTGCATATGCAGGGAACTGGCTTTGGACAGTTGATTGCTAATTGCTGGATTTGTTCTCTGAAGGTGTTTGCCACTGCTCTGAGCACACAGTTATTGTTTCTGGGATACAAAGAGGCACAAAGAAGTAGTAGAGGCTGGTGAGAGCATTTTGCTCAGGAGCTGCAGAAACCATAGGGTGGGGATGAGTCAGTGTTTTATCTAGACCAGAGCAGAGTCCTGCTCATATCCCTAAGGCAGAATGCTTTTCCTGATTTCCTGCCTGCTCAAACAGGAGTAGGCCAGAGGACTTGGAGGATTTCAAGCAGTGTTTTTTGATGGTGATGTACACAGGTTTATTTTTGTCCTTGGAAATTTGTTGGAAACACCAGACTAGTTGTCCTTGTGTGCAACTGGTAAAGCAGCCTCTGGATATTTAAATGGAAGTTAAATTCAGGGCTTTTCTCCCCTTGAGTGTTCTTGTTTGGAGGAGGATTGTAGATTCATAGGGTTAGGAATCTGTCCCTTACTTTGCCATCAATACCAAAGAAGAAAGCTACTGCAAGGTGCTACTCAAAAGGAATCATAGCAACAGACCTGCATATTTATAATAATTTTGACTATTTATTGAGAGTTTCCTGTACATTAAAGAGACCCAAAAAGTGCTGCTCAGCATAGGCAGTCTTCCTCTTCTAGATACTGTCAGGAGAAAAAGCTTGTCTTTCTGAAGGCCACAGACTAAGTGGAGTTCCAAGCTTATTTTTCTTTTATCCTAGAAAATCCAATAAATCCAGTAAATTCTTTCAGTGTGGTCTTCCAAGAGTTTTTCAACTTGGTCTGACTCACAGATTATTTGAGTGCCATTATAGACTAGGGGTCAAGCAAGTTAATTCCCAGAACAGTATGCTGCCCTGTTTTCAAACTGTGCTAATCAGGGTTTTGAGTCAAAGCATGGCAGTTTGCTTAGTGAAATTATTTTCCTGTTAGAAAATCACAAATAGGCTCTGACTATTCATGTTGGCTTGGTCACCACAGCACTCACATCACATGCAGTGCAAAGCCCCCAGGGATGCAGTTGCTGTGGATCAGGGCACTGGTGGGGGCTCATTTCCCATTTCACGAGATTGAACTCGTGAAAACAGGCTGAAACCTTATGAAAGGAAAGAAAGAAATTGTTGCTGTTACATTTCCACCTCCAGCAGGACGGAGGGAGGGCTGTGTGTCTGAGCTGTAACGTGAATGTCCTTCCCCAGAGGAGACATTTGGTGGAGTTATTTGGTTACATCTCCCCCTCACCTTTTTGTAATGGACTCTTGTTTACATTTTCCTCCTCCTTTCCCGAAGCTTATTAGCACTGTTTAAGCAGAGGAAATGAATTAACATAATTTACTGTTGTTTAGAGCAAGACACATTCCCTGCATGTATGTATACACACGCTGGCATTCGCCCTCCCAGTGCCGTGCAGAGGAGCGTGTTTACAGAGTCTGGCTCCATTTAGGGAGAACAATACCCTGATTATAGAGGGCAGCCTTTTCTTTCCAGAAACCAGAAGGAACCCTTCAAGCAGCTACTGCCCCTTGAAGGTGCAGGCGTTGTGAGCTGCTGGAAAGGGGGGAATAAATCTGTTGTGGACACAAACCGGCAGCATTGTTCTCCACGGAAGTTGGTTTAGGGGTGGGGGTGAGGAGTGGTGTTGGGATACACTTGGCATTTGGTTTAAGATCTTCCAGCGTGCAGTGAGGTGTTGTGAGTTCCAATTTAATTTTCAAATAACAGCTGTGAGACGTCATGGGGAATTATTTGGTGCTGCTCGAGCCGGCAAGGGAGCTGGGGAGGCTGGGTGGGAAGAAAATGGTGACTGAGTCTCAGAGTGGTTTTGGATGGGCTGAATTGAGCTGAAAGGTGCTGTTATGTGTGAAATGCCAGTCATTTCTAATTGCAGTCATGCACCTGTGCCTGGTAGATAATGCTGGAGCCATGTCATACAGAGCATTTGCTTCACATGACGTTGAGAAAGGTCAAGCACTTGGTTTCTGTCTTGCAAAGTTGGGTCATTAGATGCACAAATAGGACTGCCCTTCCTTTGCCTGGCTGCAGCCACTCAGATCCTGGCAGTAAATCCTTCTCAGGTGTGATTTCATGGCAGCTGAAGATGACTGAACTTGACCCCATCACTGGCCTGTCCTTGTCCTCCTTTGCTCCCAGCCTGGTAACTCCCTTGTGCCAGGGGGAGAGCTCCTCTGACCTTGCTGTGGATGTTTTGGGGAGGAAACTTGGGCAGGAAGCCAACCTGGAAAAAAATGTGACGGTTTAAATTCTTAGAGGAGCATGGGCTGAGCTTGTGGGATATCACAGTGTCTCCACAGGCAGCAAGTCCTTTCTTCTGTTCCCGCTTGTGACAGGAAGGCTCAGTACTTTGAAGGACTGGATATTTATGGGAACATTTATAAAATGACTCTTTGGGAATCTCAAATGGATCAAGGTCCACAGGGCAAAATGTCACATAGCCTGGGGGCAGTAAATGTGAAGACTGAAAAGTCATGTTTGTCTCTTGGTTCAGCTCAGGGGTAGTGCATTGCTGGACCTTCTGCACTGGGAGATTGCATCTTTCACACTCTGCATCATGACAATTTTCTGTTTGTTTCAATGATCCCTTGAAATTTGGAGTACTTTATAGGGAAATGGGTGGTATCTTCCTTCTTCTGTCTCTGCTTTTGTCTTCTGAGGCAGAAGGATCATTTTTGGGAAATGGAAAATGGCAAGTTAATTCTCTCAGCATTTGCTGGCCTGCCTATGGTGTTGCCTGCTGCAAGGAAGGAGCTGCTCCATGAGAAGCACAGTGGGCAGCAAAGGTGGCTGCAACCAGTGCTTCTGGTTACCAGGTGTTCCCTCTGGTCCAGGCACAGTGTGTGTCCACCCTGGAGCCAAGGTGAATGTGGGATGTCACCCAGAAATTTCTCTTGAAGCTTGGCTTTGTCTCTACAAAACTTCTGACTACTGACACTGCTTCAGCAGGTTGCAAAAATGAGGCAGAGAAAACAGCTTGGGCAAAATATTCCCTGTGGGTGAAAATGTTTTTCCAGGGAGAATAAGAGAGCCAGCAGGCTAAATGGGTGACGCTGCAGGGCTGCATCAACAGCACTTTTAGGGGATTTCTAGAAGGGGCTGTTTATGTTGACCAGTGAGACATGGTGCAGGAATTCTGTCCAGGGGTGACTGACACACATCTATTCTTCTGAAACATGACCCAGCACCCTGGAGAAGCTGTGGCTTTTGCCTCTTGATCCAGTTTTTTGTAAAGGGGGAAAGATCCTGGTGCGTGTGTCAGTATCCATGTGAAGGCTGCTGGGGCTACTCTGCCTTGGAAGTCTGAACTCTGGTACAGGTGTGAAAATCAGAACCTGGTACTCAATAACTTACCTATTGAAAGAAAAAGTTTTTTTTATTTCTTGAATAGGCTTTAAAATCTGTCAAACCTTCTCATACCTGGACAATGGGTCCCTTCTGGGCAATGAAAGAGGGACAAGTATAAGTTCCCACGCTGGCTCATGGACTGCAAGAAGGACAACAGGAACAGGGCAGCAAGAACCCTCCATCCCTGCATCTGTGATGGCTTTAAACTGAGAGTGTGAGGGTGTGTGGTGATCTGGGGAAAATGTGAATCTTGGCAACAGTCCCTGCTGGATTCAAAGTATCTGGGAAACACTGAGCCCGGAGGTTGAAAATACATCTCTGGGGTTTCTTTCTCCAGAAGGAAAAATAGCATCAGACTTCCACTGAGACAAGTGTTTGAAAGAAAAAGAGAGAACAGCTTAGTTATCAGACACTAACTGAAATAACAGCAATAACAATAACAGAATGAATTTTAATGGCATTTTGATTTGCATCTTTTTCTTTGTGTACTTACAGGCACTTTCCCTTTTACCTCTGCAAGGGTAAGGCAGATACTATAAAGTAACTGCAAACCCAATAACTTGTCTGAGGGAGATGAAAAATGCTACAGATTAATTGAACAGGTTTTCTGCTGTATTTAACACAGTGTTAAAACTGACTCAGGGCCTTCTGTCTGTGGCATGTGTTGGAGGGTATTTACAAGATAAATATTAAGGTAGAGCTTGAGGAGGACTGTAACATCTGAGATATTTAATATTGCTCTCAGAGAGCAGGTCAGCAAGTGAGCAGTGGTATTGGTTGGTATGATGAACACAGCATAAGGCAAAGTTGTTATTATAGCTGGTGTGATTTTATTATTTTTTTTTTTTTAGATTGGGGTTAGTGCCTGGAAGTCCTCATTGCACCAAAGCGCTGTCGTTGTGGTAAGGGCTGTCAAACTCAGAACGAAGAACAGACAGCTACAGAGTTAAATGAAACAGCTCTTTGGATAGAGGATTTGTTTTACTCTGACAAAGGGCCCCTCCAAACCAGACCTGTTGGTCAGCTGAGTTTTATTTACTGTGTACCCCTTAGAATGGTGAGGTACCTTTGCACCCTGTACAAAGCAGATGTTGCCCTGGTAAGGATTTCTTGCTGCTGCTTCAATACAGACCCACCAATACCACACACCAGGCCAATAACTCTGTCCCCAGACCTTGTTTCAGTGCCCAAGGTGAAACAGATGCAAGCATTTGTTCATGCACAGGCTGGAGCCTTGCTCTTGAACACCCACCATGGTTCATGTGTGTGAGTTGCAAGTTCAGTTGTCCCCTCTCTGCTGGGCACAAGGCACCATTGACTTCAGGGAGAGATGGCATTACACCATGCTTGCTTTTTATGGAAACAACCATCAAAAGTCCTGGAATGAAGTAAAAAATTGCACAGATAATTCAGGCATTATTACTGTTATTATCATCCACGTCATCGTCAAAGTGTCTTCACCTGTGCTACCAACAAGATCTGACTGCTCCCAAGTGTTGCTCCACATCCTGCTGGAGCCCACCTGGGTTTCCACCTTCTAGAAAGGTGGAAAGAACAACAAACCTAAAACCTGTGAGAAGGAAAGAGAGTTGAGAGAGGCAAATTTTCACACAGTCACAGAAAAAGAGATCTTCTAAAAGATTTCATTTTCCTTGCAAAGGCTTCTGGTGGTTGTTGAAAGGGCATTTCAGTGGAAAATGGCCAAGCAGCCCTAGGCAGAACCAACACCCTCAATTGAGAAAGATTTTTCAAACAGCAGTACTGTTAAGAACTAATTAAAGTCAAATAAAACACAGAAAATAGTGTATGACACATCTATTTGAATTCATCCCAGTTTGGATCCACTGAAACCCATGTAGCACAACACTGGAGGCACACAAGGGGAGGTCCAAACCCAAGGATTTCAATGCACTTTTGCAACTAGAGAAATCTCTGTTCTCAGACACCATTTTCCCAAGTATTTAGGCACATACTTACTTCAGCCACCTGGAGACTGCTTGTATTTAAAGAAATACTTGCTGAGGACCTTCCACTCTTGCAGTTCCCTTTGCTTTATTCCTCTGCCTCTCCTGCAGTGTTATCTTGGGCAAAAATTAAAAATAAAATAAAGAAAAAGGGTCATTTTGGGAGCCCAGCTGTGTCACTTTAGGTTTTGTTAGCTGTTGAGGAAGACTTGGGAGGAGGACTCTCTGGGGGAGAAAGGGTCAGGTCAGAGGTAGAAAGCTACTCACCCTCTGTCAGAGGGGCTTATAATGCCAGGGCAGCTCCTCAGGGAATGTCTGTCTGTCTGTCTGCTCTTCCCTCTGGGCTTGACAAGAGGCTGATTCCTTCCCCCAGCTATTCCCTCTGTCACATTACTAATGAGACTCTGAAAAGCAGCCCTTGGCCTTGAGACAGCTCTTCTCTTGCTAACTCATTCTACCCACCAATTAATGTCAAGCAAAGGTGTTTTATAACTATTTTATAACTTTTGCAAGAGCAGGACTTTCACACCTTTCCATAGGAAAAGTCCAACTCCTGTGTGAGGTGGCTGCCAAAATGCACCGTGCATGGTGAGATATGTGTGAAAGCAAACAGAACTTTTGCTTTTCATGAAAGAAGTGCTCCTTAATATCCAAATTCTTCCATGGAAGAACATCTTTTTTATAAGTGAAGATGAGGACAAAACATCTTTATCCTCCCCATCAGGACAGTGGCACTGAAGACCAGCATCAGTCATGATCAGAAGATCTTCATCCATTTCTAATGAGCATGAAAACCCGGTATGAAGAGCTGCTGGCTTTGCCTGGATTCTATCCTAATTCCATTCCATTCTCATTCCCAATGTGAGCAAGCAGCATTTCAAGCCATTGTTCACCCTTGTAGCTCTTGGCCTGTGCCGTGGATGTGAAACGTGAGGAGTGAATTATGAACAAATAATTAAAAATCTTACATGGCAGTGTATTTCCTGAGAGGGAACAGCAAGACCATAGTGGAGGCTTTCAGACCATCTCTTACCCACTCACCCTCTCCTCTTGTACCAACTTCCAGCAATTCGGCTGCATGTTTTTTTTAGGAACTAACTTCCACCCAAAGACTACTGAATTTTTCTTAAATGCCGGGTTCTGTCAGAGCTGATAAGGCAGCAGCCAGCCTGCAAAGATAACACAAGGTATCAAGGCTGCTTGGGTTTGTCTTTATTTGGATTTTTTAGCAGGAATTTGACAGACGCTGAGAGCTGTCTGGAGACTTTGGGTTTAGTGGGTCCTCCCTGCTTTTTGTCTTTGGTACCAAAATGCTTTCAGGCTGATTTGGAAGGAAAAAAAAAAAAAAAAGGTCTGGTGGAGCTGGGGAATTAGTGGTGTTTACTGAAGGGAGTGGGGAAGGTGGGCAATGGGGGCTGGTTGCCAAGGGTGGCTCTGGGATCTGTTGTTGTGATGTCTCCTCTTGGAAAATATTCCCCCCAAACAGGGTTTAAAGGGGGTGAGGAGCAATACAGAGTCACTCTAAATGCTTGATCACTGGCAGGAATGTGTTAAGGTGTATGAAAACCTGTGATTAATTGTCTTTTCAACTTCCCCCTGACTCCCACTCCCCTTTTCTTGCATAGTTGTCCCTCTTTGGGCTGCTGGCTTTTGTTAACCTCTGAGGGGGTGTTTATGCTTGGCTTATGTTAACCAGAAGGGAAAATTTTCCAGTCAGAAATTGATCTATCTGCTGATGCTAGTAACTTCATAATAGGGAGTTTGTGGAGCAAAGCAGATGTGGATAGAAAACATAGCCCATGCCCATACAGAGATGTCTTCTGTCACCCTTAGAGTGAAATATTAGGGTCCATTTTTAGCCCAGGTGAGCCCTCAGTGAAGTAAGGTGCTCCCCCTATGCTCACCTCTTTGTAATGACCTCGTGTGTCTCCAGTTTTGTAGAATCATAGAATCCTACACTGGTTTGGACTTTTTAAGAAGACTCCTTAAAAATCATCTTGTTTCAACCCCCTGCCATGGGCAGGGACACCTTTTACTAGGTTGCCCCCTCAGCTTGACCTTGAACACTTCCAGAGATGGGGCAACCTGTTCCAGTGCTTCACTACCCTCACAGGAAAGAATTTCTTCCTAATATCTTGCCCTCTGTCTGATGCAACTCTGTGGATTGTTGTACCATGGGTCAGATTAGGACATAGATATGACTGGAAATCCTAGCAAAAAAAAAAAAAAAAAAAAAGGAAAAAATAACAGTCATGGCATAGCCCTAACAACACTGGATTTTATATACCTGGCTGTTGCTTGTAGTACCTCTCAGGTGGTTTGTACCAAGCAGGCTGTTACTTGCTGTTATTTAATATTCATAGTTTTGTCAGTGCTGTTTCACCATGGCTGGAATTACAACACAAACTAAGTCCCCTTTTCAAATTTCAGTGCAATTTGTGGGCATGCTTTAATTAAGCCTCACAGCACTGCTTGGAGGAACATATTTTATGCCTACAGTATTGTGAAGGCAACCTCATGGAGAGGGTCAGAAGCTGTATGGGAACACTGGTTTTGTTATGTGCTTCTGCCCAGCAAATCTTTCTTGCTCTTTAATGTAACCTGTCGCACATGAAATTAATTTCCAACATGCATTTGCTTACAAAATAGCATTCTTCACACCAGAAATCTATAGCAGTAGAAAAAACCACTGCCAGATGTCTATATTTATAGAAAACCGGCATGTTCTGTCTGGTGATGACAGAATATTTCAGTGTATTTATGAAGTGCTCGTGTTTTTAGAAATATTGAAATCCAGTCAATATCAGTAGAATCTTGCTTTTCTTATTTAAACCAGCAGAACATGTTTCTTTAGTAGATACAGTACTAAAAAACTAGCAAAAAAGCTTTCCCTGCCCCTCTGTCGTCACCGGTTTGTTTGTTTTGTTTTTTTTTTTTTTCCCAGCTTCACAGACCTCATTTTAAATGGACATCTCTGGCTTTAAACAAACATTACTAGAATCTTATGCAGCTTTGACTGTATACTTCTTCATCAGGCATTTTTACTTGAGGGATAACTGCTCATAAAGCTGAAAGAAGAATTTTCGCTCCAACACTAGGTCATACAACATTTTTCAGTTTTCAGAGTGAGGTGTTTCTTTTTGCATAGATGGCTCTCTTTTGGGTTGTTATCATGAAAAGGGTCTCACATTTGAATCTGAACCCTTTGAATGTTAAATTTGGATCAAGCCAGAGGTGTTGGAGGGTGCAGAAGCACTGGCATGGTGGGTGGCTACAGTGAAGCCCATCAGAAATAGTGTCCTACAGACAGTTCAGTTGTTTTCCAGACTGTAAACAGCTCTATTGAGCCACTCAGTGCCTCGGGGTCAAGGTTTTTCCTTATATTCCTGACATGGACACTGGAGAGTTTTCAGAACTAAAATTTGCAGAGATCTCAACAGATCCTGGTCAGAAGGTGCTGTTGGAAGCCAGGGCTGCATACCTGGCAGTAGATAAATGGAAGGGATTTAGATAGGTGCCTTTACATATTCAGGTAACAAATGAGGAGCTGTGCAGAAATGTAAGCAAGAGGGGCTCCTTGTGGGTTTTACCACTGGAACACAATTGCTAATCTGTGCAATCTACAAATCAAATTAATTGGGTTTGCTCAGGCTGTTGCTCACACGATTACTAAGCACAGTAGCTTGAAGGCAATGAGGGTTTGGCCTCCCAATCTCTGCTGTGTATTTGTTTGGTTTTTTTTTTTTTTGTCAGCAAATGCCTTTGATATATGTAAGTTATATTTCCGTACATTACAAATGATAGATTCCTCCCCCATATCCTGTGACAGCCTTCCCTGGAGACAGACAGTCTGTGTTGTTTTAGCAAGATGGAGAAAGATTAACGGGAAAGGTTTGGCTAGTGTTTGCAAAGACTTTTAGCAAAAGGGAAAGGTTTGGATAGAGGATTTAGTGAGACTGAAAAAGAGTTTCTGAAAACTCCTGCCTGCCCACAGGGCTCCCCTCACTGCCTCCCCTCTCATGCTGCCTTCTGCCTGCAAGCAGCATCAGGACAGTCCAGAGGAACCCACGGGCTTGGGTCCCTCCCTGTGCTCCTGCTCAGGTGGAACTAATCCCATTGCATCTGCAGGTCTGCAGATGATTTTCTGATCCAGCTGTGCTGGTGCATTGAGTCTGTGGGTGGGCAGGGAGCCTTCGCACCACTGAAAGTATGAGGAGGTGGGTACCAGTGGGGAAGGGGCTCCAGGGGAACCCCTTTTGTCCTCTCCGTGGAGCTCACCCCACTGGGCATGGGAATGCTGTCCTACAACCTGAAGCCAATGCACTTTGAGAGTGTTCAGCTCATGGATAAAATCATTTGTGTTGGTGTCTGAGCTGATCCTGATGGGGATGTTGGTCAATAGGGCATTGAGCCAGTATTGACCATCTCTCTGCAGACTGTAATGGGAGTTTGACACCTCAATTTAGATGTGCCCAAGAGCTGAGTTCTGGCCATGTTTAAGTTCCTGGGATAGCTAATGGTGATGCTGCCATAGTCATATATAGCTCATGCATGTCTTCATGCAGTGCCAGCAATTAAAGCCTACAGGTAAATCACAGGCAAGTCCCCACTGAACTTTTTTCCCCCCAATGAGTTTTTAGAGCTGGATAGGCTCTATCTCACTCTGTAGCTGCTTAATATCCTCAGCCATTCTTACCCAGAGCCCCCAACTCTTCCCTGCCAGGTGTGCCTGAGGACACATTGCAGTTAAATATCCAAGGACATTCCTATGCTATGTATTCCTGTGATATGCTTTGGTCACTGTCTGCAAAGCAGCTGTGTCTGGAAGCTTCACACACAGGCTCCTTGCTCCTATGTGTGTAATAGTATTTAAGGGAAGAGGTGGTTTTCCTTCCTCCTGGTGATCAATTTATACCTCGGAGTGGGAAGGATTGATAGCCCTTGGGGTTTTCTCATCACCATGCAGGAATTAGCATCACAAGCAGGAGGGGCTCAGAGGTCTGACCTGCAACCTTGTGTGGTGTTTTCATTGTGAAGCACAGACAGGATGTACAGTAAATTAGGTTCAGGCAGTTCTGCTTGCTGAAAACAACATCATTTCACAGTGACCCTGAAAACAACTTATTTTTTTTAGAGTCCTAGCAGAGGGACTGTAGCTGGATCCAGGAGGAGGAGTTGTGGGTGGTGGATCAGGAGCTGGAAGCAAAACTTTCCTCTCTGGGTTAGTGCTGCCAATCCTACCCTTGCTGACAAGGCTGGTGACGCACACAGAGGACTTGGTGGCCTTCACCATGGCCTGATACAAGGCTGATAGAGCAGCTCCTGCTTCATGTGGACTGGAAAAGATGGACACCATGGCCTGGAGTCCCACTGTCATGGAAGGGGGCACCCAATCGTGGCAGCAGTTGGAAAAGGCCACCAACAGAAAGTGCTCTGTGCAGAGCCCCAGTGGTCCCTTTGACAGCGGGAGGGAGAGAAGCTCGTCCAGCCCCTGCTATGCTGCAGAGCAGGATTTATTTGTCACCCTCTTTACCTGCGTGGGATCGAGATGCTTCATGCCCTAAAAGCACTTTTTCCTCCTGTAAAGAGAGATGAGGGACCCCTCAGGTGCCTCTGCCCTGTGTGTCTGAAGTTAGAGGTGAAGGATGGTTGGTGGGATCTGGTTTTGAGCATGTTCTAGTGTAAATCAGGAATGACTTCTTCGAAGTGGAAAGGGAAAGGCTAATTTAAAGCCAATATATGTGAATTTACCCTCAGGCTTCAGTGAGACTTAGAAGGATTAATATGTGAGCCAGCCCATTTCCTTACACAGGCAAAACTTTTCCTTATTGCATGAGATTCAGCTCATTGCAGAAGGCTCAGGTGCCACCAAACTCCTCTCTGAATGGGAGGCATGATGTCTGTAGACACTGTGTTGCCTGTGTGTCTGCACAGGGAGAAGTGTCATGGTAAATGAATCCATTACCCAGGATTGTTGATATAGCACCTTTCTTCTACCTCTGAAAGAAGCTTCCTTTTAGGTCTTTAAATCTGTGTTATCTTCAGCTCCCTTGGTGTAATTGAGGGATTTGGGGATTAGAGGATGGAGCCAATGCCACTGCTGCTTTTCTGCATTTTTGGAATGTGAGGGAAGAGGCTGGGGGTGGAATGGTTCTCGAGTGTTCAGTTTATTGGTGTGTCTTTGGTAGAGTTTTATGGCTTTTTTAAAAGACGTTGAGCTGTATGATTTACTAGCACTGCCAGAGAGTGTATTAATGATTATTTCACATTCCGTGAGATCTTAGTGGGTCCTGCCCATGGGAAGGTCAGAACGAAGGGGCATTTGACACAGTACTGCTTTACTTACAATAACAACTGATAACGGGCCTAGAAAATAAGTAAGTTCCTTTGACTTCAGGGTGCGTTATCTTGCAGCAGATATCAACACAGCCTTCCAGAGAGAACTGTTGACCCTTTGCTGTGTGTTGTTAGATCTCTAAGACAGTGCCATGGCAAAACCTGCATGCACATGTCCATTTGGAAGTGCTTTTACTTGCTTAGGAACAGGCACTCCAACATCAGCAATTATTCCTGGCAGATGCAGTACTCTCTGCTAAGCATGCGGGTTTGGGGCGTTTGGTTGGGAATGAGCTGACCCAGGTGGCATGAAAAAGGACTTGTTAACATTTGCTTTTCTTTTTCAGGGGTGTTTTCTAGTAAAAGTCAATCTGGCCCATTTGGTGCCTTCCAGAGCTAAAGGGCCAGTCCCCAGTCTGTGTCTGGTTAGTCTCAGGTTCATACCAATGATCCATTGACTATTTCTGGTGCATGCTCAGAGTTCTCTGAAAAACATGGGTGTTTTTTGACTGTAACTTCTGTATTGCACAGCAGCTGAAGCTTTGAGAAAATCAGGGATTATTACAACTCTGTTAATGAAAAAACCCCAAACATCTGTTAGCAGGGAACTCCCTTTTGGGTGATGGCCACCCAGCATTGTAGACCCATTCTGTTGTGGATTTGGTTAGGCTGTCTCAGAGCGACAGCTTTCTGTGTGTCAGCCTTGCCCTTCCAGCACCTGTACTGGTGGAGATAAGACAGCAATCACCCCTCAGCTCTCCCTGCTTCCAAAGCCGATTTTACAATGTTTTTTTAATTTTTCACAGGCTACTGCTGGCTGAGTGGAGACATTCCTTGTCTGTTATTCATGGGCAGAAATGCTTGATTAGGGCTCCTCTTCCTGGAAACATCAGTGAAGTTGATGCCCTGGATCCTCTGCCACAGATAAGATTAAGAGCATGGAAATCGGCACGCTTCTGGCAGAGGTTTTTACTGGCTCTGGGTGGTAATTGCAGAGAGAATATTTTGGACTATGAGAAATTTGCTGTATCATTTTTCAAGCACCATTTGCTGGTGGGTTCTGGGGGCAGAGAACTCACCTAATTGACATGGATTTTTCTTTTTTCCACGTTGTTTCTTTGGCTGGCAGTGGCTGTGAGGGTTGCTGCTGCGAGGGAATGAGTCACTCATTTGTTTGAAGCAGTGAAGAAAGGTTCTGCGTGTTCCCATTGATACCAAACATGAAGTTCTGATGTCGGTGGTTTCCTTTTCTCCTGCTTTCAGTGTATTTGGTTTTCATATCAGGAAGGTCAGGAATTCATACTTGCTGCCTTGTAGGAGGGAGGTTTCGGGTAGTCTTTAGCTCTTTCTGGCTGCCCATCCCAAGCTGCTGCCATCGAAGCACAGTGGAGCCTGTCAGCTGGGGATATTTTCAGTTGCTGTTTTTGTGGGGAACCTGCCTGAGTTTCAGCTTCATGGATCTATCTTACTTCACTTGTTTTTATTAAAGTCGGTGACCAGTGCAACCCTGGAATGGAGCCAAGCTTTATTTCATGGCATTACAATTTGAAGGATGTGAGGATCAGCATGTACCATTAGAGTGGCTGGTTTGTCCTGCCTGGCACAGAGCTGGGAGCTTCATCTGCTGGATCTCTTGTGGGGACACAAACCTGTGTTTGATTAAATCTGTTCTAGCACCTCACTATATGATTATTTCCCTGCAGGCAAGTAAAGGATAGAGGTGAAACTCTTCTATCTTCTATCTGGTAGTCTTCTCTCAGTAAGCAGGAAACCTAATTTCCCAATTTTTCTCGTAATAATCGCACTTACTTTACCCCAGTGAGTTTTTCCTCTTTAGGGTGTCTTGCTCAGGAAAATGCAGAAGTGATTCCCCTGGTGTAGGAGGACTGGTCCATGAGAAAGCTGCCCAATGGTGATGTAAGAGACTGCGTCCTCCTCTCTTTCACTCCCCACAGGTAAATTTTCTTCAGAGTACTCACCTGGGGACATATGTGTGCATATTTAAAATAAGATAAAAACCCCAACCAGTGTCTTGTAAGTGCTTCTGCTGGTTCTGCCAAAAGCTGGAAGTAAATTGGTAATTCACTCTCCAAGTAAAATTGCTCCCCTGAGGGGCACAGCTCCACCTGACATCAGCAGCACCCTATGGTTCGCCCATTGTTTTTACTTTTGCTGTGTCTGTAATTAAAAAAAGCAAAACCATCCCATCCTCACCCCCACAGAGACCATATGTGGAAGTGACTGTGCTTGATGCAAATGCAGAAAATGTGTCTGAAAATAGATTGCAAGTGATGTAAAAGCTGTGCTCATCAAAGGAAAATGCCAACCCAGTTTGCCCTCATGGTTCTGGAAGGGATTTTGTTTTGTGCAGAATGTGTTTCCCCCTCATCCCCCTCCTCTCCCCTGGAGCTGTAAGTCCCCTTTTGTTAGGCCACTGTCGTGAAGCTAAATCCTGGAAACCTAATTTATTCAAAGTGTTCCGCACACATGTAAATGGGCAAAACTTATTGACAGCTGAGTTAAAGTATCTCTTTCTTCTGCGTAACAAGGCACTTGTGCTGGATCTTTCAGCCACTGGCTTTGTTCCTCAGGCGGGTGAAAAGAGCTTGTGGGGGGAGAAACAGGCACACAGGGAGAATGCCTCGGGTGTGTGTTGTGTGTCTGCACAGCCACAGATTTGTGTGGGGACAGCGTGGCAGCACCTCTCCCCATGGAAGGTGCAGGATGGCACACAAATCTCAGCATATTCTTGATATAACAAGACACTGTCTGTGTCCCTGGTCCTTTGAAAGGCTCCAAGTGGCTGTATGTCCACCTTTAACTGGGGGAAATGACAGTTCCCAAAAGGATCTTGGTGTTTGTCTATTAAATTCCAAGCACACAGCAAATTCAGCTGAACTTTCTGCTGCTTAAGCACTACTCTTTCCTCCTCCATACAAGGCCTTGAATTAGCTAATTAAAATCTAGGGGGGAGAGGGAACAGCCTGCAATGGAGTGAACTCACAAGATTTCTGAGGTCATTGCTGGTACAGCGTTCCCTCACTCTGTCCCATGAAAAGATTTTTAAGTATTCATTGGAAATCTCCCATGGATTTAACTTCTTCCTTTGTTTTCCTTTGCAGTAAAAGCTTGATTGAAAGTGGCTGTGGCAGCAGTAATGCCTGGCTGAGTTTGGAGAAAACAAGCTCTAGGCCCATTTAGACATTTCATTTGAAAGCAGCTTCCATTATCTCCTGTTAGGAGCTGTGGTTAGTAAGGAGCAGGGTGAATGCATATGTGTATTCATCCATTATGACTTCTTTATCAATTTTTTTTAATCACTGTTTTTTAGGAAGAGGTGAGATAATTTATTTTAATGTAGATAATTAATGTCTGATAAACCTGATGCCAGTTTTCTTGGGATAATCTTTGATGGAGGATCCTGACAGTATTAAGTGAGTTAATCTCAGAGTTAAAATACAATTTATTCTATTCTATCCATTCATCTTTTAGGATGTCATCCATATCCCATGAAAGAAAACTGACAAAAATTCAGGCTTTTTTTCCCCTCCACAGTTAAGATTTTTTTTTTTTTGGGACACACAGTTCTTAAAACTTAATTTACATGCTGAAATTTAAGATGTCAATTACTGTGGCCTAATCAAAGCTACATCATGTTTTATCAAATGTTTTCTGAGCCTCAGTTAACACAGGTGAGGCTTTGAGGAGAAGAGTGGTTCTGCCCAAATCCCAGCAGTGCAGCCCCTCTCACTTCAGTGGGACTGGAGGAAGGTTTTGAGTTTGTCTTACTAAAAGTGGAGTAGATCAATGCAAGAAATTGAGAACTTATTTATGTAAGGACATGACTGGAAATGTTTTGTCTTAACCCCAGAGCAGGTAGGCAGTACATGGAGGCAGTACTGGCTTCTGCAGCAAATCTTGAGCAGGGAATTGCATGGGGGAAATTCTGTCTTAGCAACTCATGCCTGAAGCATGTTCTTTGTGTTGGGACAAAGAACTATTTGTCAGCAGAGGCTGTTTCATATAAAAATGGTATTTTCCACTGAGTTTTGTTTTGGAGGCGCTTTTCTCCCTCCATCCTTTCCTGCTGCTGGCTGTTTGCTGCCACCTCACTCTTCTCTGCCTGCACGGGGCCAACCAGACTCATTGCACTGCTCAAAAGTAATGCAACAAAGTATTTTTGAGTGATTTGATTACCTGAATCTTCCTTCTCACCACATCAGAATGACTGCACGATGAGGAGAGGAAGGAGTCAGTTTGATTTTTGCTTTAGTGTTGCTTTGAACTTAGATCTCTCCAAGTTCATAGGGGCATACCAATGCTTTTGTGGTGCTGTTGGGGGTTTCCTGGTTTCATCTTTGCAATCTGAGCTTGAGTGTGGAAGAGATCAGGCCTCTGAGTTCATGGAAGTGAGAGGTCTGATGTTGTGGTGCCTTGTGCTTTCTATTTTTGTTGGGCTAATGATAGGGAAATGCCACTTGCTCTTCAGATTGATAGTCGGAAACAGCTCCTAAAAATACCCTTTTTGTGGGGGTTTTCCCTGTCTGCTGGAGAGATGCTGGGAAGGCTCTCTTCTGGAACAAAATCTGTGCTAGAAGTGAACTGAAGTGTGTGGGGAAATGCAGTCAGTCTACACTCCCAGAGTCTGTCCGAGGCAGTGGAAGGAGTAGGGTGAAACCCATGGTAATTTCAGGCCACCACTGTAGGTTCTTCTCTTGGGTCATCCTTATTTTGACCAGATAAGGTGGAGTTGGCATCATGTTAGACCTTGTTCACCAGCCAAACAAAGTCTCCTTGAATTGGAGCTTATTTTTGAGTTGTGTAAGGATTTCAGTGTGCTGGGCAAAGCAGGGAGCATTAAGAAGGGACAGCAAGCAGGGCGGACCTCCAAAAATCTTGGATAGATCCTAGTCCTACCCCATGACGAGCAAGAAGATGGCTGAGTCTATCTTTTGGAGTCTTTCTAAAGTGAAACTCCTGGGCTGATCAGGCAACCTGCTCTGAGGATTGGTTTTAAATTAGCCCAAACCAAATTACTTAGTGAAGCCTCATTCTTGAGAGAGTGTTGATGCTGTCAGGCTTGGACAGGGCCTCCCTGTGGCTGCTCTGGCTTCTGTCAGCTTTATGACTCCAGCCATGAAATTAGCCATTTAACCATGTAACGACTTTTTATTTCATTTAATCTTCCAAAAAGCGCTATTTGTGCAAAAACACTAAGAGTGCTGTGGTTTCTAATGTAGCCTTTCTCTGGCTCATTTCCTGCCCAGCTGTTGTCCTCTCCAGCACCTGTCTCCTGGCTGTGGAGGTCACACCTGCACATCTGCAGTGACCACCTCAGCCTGTGCTGCTCCTCGGGGAGCTGGAGCCGACCGTGGCTGTGGCCGTCCGGCTTCTGGCTTCCTTCAGCCGTCATTCCCAGCGCTGCTATCGCGGCCATCAAAGCTTTATCTCTGGACCTGGTGTCTGATGAGGCCGTCATGGGGCAGGAGCACTTACTGGAAAATGATTTATACTAATTAGGCAGCCTGAAGGTTTCTTGTGGAACAGTAGGAGGGAAGACACAGAGGTCAGTTGTCTTTATTCTCCAAAAAACCATCATCACCTGATAAAGATTCAACTGCCGTAGGTTTTGAAGAGGATGTTTCATGCTGCTTCAGCCAAAGCAGGGAGTGAAGACTTCAATCTAGTGACCTTTGTTCTCTGAAAGAGCGTGTCAAGTTTTGGCTGTGCTGCTGGCCTTGACTTTTAATTGTTGGAGAGGATATGAGATCAGCCCCAAGCCTTTGTGCTGCAGCTTACCCAGTGAGAGAGGGGAAGTGCCGTGCTTCTCCGCACACCGCTGCCACAGTTTAATGTGAAAAAAACATAGGCAGCCTCCCCTTCCCCCCAAATAATGAGCTACCTCTTATCAGCAAAAATTAAAGCAAGAGAAGAACAAGAAGAACGTTAGGGATGGGAAGCTTGATTATATCAATAGCTGTGTTTTCATGGAGATTGTTACACCATGATGCATGAGGGGGTTGCCCTGACTTTACCTCATCTTTAGCATAAACTTCATCCCCATATGAAGGGCCAAATCCCCATTCCCTTGCACAGTGATGGCATGTGCTTGTGAGGTACCTGAATCTGGCCTGACAAGGTGGCCTAATCCCCCCTCATACCTCAGAACCACTTCTCACCACGTTGTGATCCAGCTGAAGCTGATGGACCAGGTGCTGGAGAGGGAGGACAGAGTGGGAAGGGTTTTTGAAGGGCCAGCACAATTTGGAGGAAATCATACCTTGTATCAATATTGATCTTTGAGACTCGTTTCTCTGCCTTGCTGTCTGTCCACTGTGTGTGACTCTGCTGGAGGAAAGACACCTGTGGTGGTTTGCAGTCACCTTTAGAAGCATGTCTGTAAATGAGATGCCCTGTGGACCGCATGGGGCCGCCCACTGTTGCTCCATGCCTCTTCAGTGTGCCATCCTCTGGTTACCTGGCATCCTGCTCTTGTCCCTTGGTTTGCAAGGAGATCCTTCAAAGGTGCCCTGTGCTCCACTATCTTTTCTAGACAGCATGAATGATTTACACCCTTTTTATGCCTCTTTGGCCCTTTTACTTGACAGAAAAACACTAGAACATGACAAAAAATTTCTGTGCTTCCCTGCAAAAAAGAGCCAGGCCTAGGGGGTGCTTTCTCCTTTATCCCCAGTGTGGCAGCCCTCTCACTTGTGATGCTGGGCAGTTGTTTCTGGCTGACCTCACCAAGGATAGTCCCCAAAGTGTTGACTAGTTACTATCTTGGTTTCAGGGTGGCTGAGATGCGTCCGGCAGGGAACAGCACTCGGGAACTATTTTTTTCTGGACAAATGTCTCCTTACAACCTTGCTGCTCACGTGGGTTATGTGATTTCCAAGCTGGCTGGGAGCCTGGAAGTGAACTCATAGGCCTCAAGGAGCAATAAGTGCTGTGGTGTTTTAACCAGCCCAGCCAAGCTCAGCGTGCATGTGTGTGTGTGTGTTTATGTACGTGTGTAAAAGCACTTTCCAGCAGACCATCTACCTGTAATGATAGCCTAGCTCCACTCAGTTGTGCTATCAGCAGCAAGTCCATGGTCCCATCAAAAAACCCAAGCCAAACAAGGAAATATGCTCCTGAAAACAGCCTGCTTTAAACTGCACGTGTCACCTGTGGGTCTGTGTGAGTAGAACAAGTCTCTCTCAAATGCAGCTTTTCCTCACAAAGGGTCTGCTGGAAAAGCTGAGCTGGTACCTTTACATCAGTGAGGTGTGTCCAGGTAATCAATCCACCTCTGAAATCAGCTCCCATTCCTCTTCCAGGTGCTGCCCTCTTTGCAAGGGTTGTGGCAAGGAGATTTGAAGGCAGCTAGTAAGCCTGTGATGGATTTGGAGGTTCTCTAAGCAAAGCCTCTGATGTGTGGGTTGGAAACAGAGTCTGTTCTTTTATACTTGTGTTGTGCTGTCCTGTAATTGGCTCTGCAGATGCTGGGCTGGCTCCTTTGAGAAACCAAGCAACTTGCAAAGGTGTTGAATGGTTCTAGTAGGAGCTGAAAGGAGCTGTGAGTGCTTCACAAGCCCATGAGGAGTAAAAAGTCTGTCTTAAGGTACCAAAGCAGTTTTGTAGTTGGCTCGAGCCCAAGAACAAGAGAGGAGAGAAAAGCAAAGTAATGCCTTTTCCAAAGGCATTTCTCTTACAGCTTCAAATCCTAGGATTGATGAAGTCTTTGATTTGGGACCAAATTATTTGACAATGTGTGCCCGTGTTACTCTGTTGCTGCCTGAAGAGCCTGTCAAATGGAGCCTTCGATGAGGGTGTGCTGGGCTGTGGGCTGGGACCTGGTAGGGGAATCATCTGACCTGTCCTCAGTGCCTGCATTATCATGAGATGAACAGAGTCTCTCTGTACTTGTGGTACAGGAAGCTGGAGGGAACTGGCTTGAACATGGACAGCTGCATTGGGGAAATCTGGGCTATTGCTTTTCTGAACACAGACAACTGGTACATGGGGACTTTTTCCCAAGGCTGTTACCCTGCAGGACTATAGGCATTCCATAGGTTCAGGGTCCTATGTACCAGTTCCATGTGGATGACCTAGTGTGCCTTCTGCTGCTCTGGATATCTTATGTTTGGATTGACTCAAGGCCCTAGAGCCAGGAGAGCTGTTCTCCATTCCCGCCTCTATTCATGGCTCTGCCACTGATTTATCCTGGAATGGTGGCAATTCTCTCTAATTAATGTGGGCCTTGGAATATTCCCTTCTTTTATGACCTTGTGAAAAAATCAAAGAAGTGGGAGTAGGTTAAAATTATTAAAATTCTCCATTTCATATTTTTAAGTTTTTTTTTTTTTTTAGTCCTGAAGCCAGACAGAAAAGCTTTGTAAGCTTGCTAAGTTGCAACACCACCAAAGGCTGGAAGACAAGATGCTATTGGGAAAAATAATTTGGTCAAAACTGAACTGGTGAATTTTGGACTGATGGAAAGTGGCAGCCCTTCAGCTGTGGCTTGAGCTCAGTAACCACAGCCATGACCCTGGTTGCCATAAGCATGCACTGAAGTAAGGCAGGGCACTCCTGCTGCCCATTCCTGGGCATCTCTTGCAGAGCTCCCAGAAGGAAAGGCCATTTCTGAAACACCACCTCTCTGAGCCTCTGGTCTCTACCCACCTCCTCAATCTGATACAGTTGAAAAATACAATGAAAATGCTGTTAAAGAGACCTCCAGAATTTCCCATTTACCAGGACTGGCCTGCCCTGACAAGCCCTTGAGCTGTCGTAGCTTTTCCCTCTCAGCTTCCTAACAGAGGGTGCGCAGCGTCTCCCAAAGAGACTTCTGCCAGTGCCAGGAAAGGAGACAGTGTTGCTTTGCTCAGAGTTGTCCTTGTGCTTTTTCCTCCCTCGTGTTACTGAGATAAGGAGTCCGTGAAAGACTGTGCAAAGCACCATGTCGGTTTAATCAGTGTACGAGGGAGAAACTCGATATGCCCTGTTAGTGTAGTCACAGTCCAAGCATGAAATTAAGTGGAGGTGGGGGTGGATGCAATGGAGGGAAATGCTGTCCATCTCCCAGGCATGAAGCTGAGAGTCCACAGGAAGGGAGAATTGAGGGAATGCCCTTGCAGAAAGCCTCCTGGAGCCTGGCAGACCGGGACTGTGGTGTCTTATAATTATTGCACATAATAATCCAAAGTGGGTCACGCAGCAGTTTTGTGTGACGGTATTAAATGGCACTTTGGGAGAGTGTGCGTGCTGATTACAGCTGGTGAGGAATGCCATCACTTTAAGAGGGGTGAAAAAGAAGTGAGAATGAAAAGATTTTCTTTGTGCCTTGAGGGATGTGAGGATAGTGTTTTCCCCATCACCCCGGGGATCAGTGGAGAGTTACACTTGCTCAACCCAGACATCAGAGCCTGAGGCTGCATGTTGACATGGGATTTAATGCAACCTGTCTGCTTGAACTCTGCTTGGCTGTGTCCTGGTGAGTGCTTCCTAGCCTGAATTACTCTGGAGCAGTGCTGTGCACTACCAAATGTTATCTGTCCTTTGGCCTGGAGCTGGCAGTGTTTAAAACTGGTACTTTCAGCCTCCACAAGCTGGTACTGCTACGGAGAGAAGTCGTCCCACCTGCTTGCTGCCCTGCCCTGATCTACCCCTCCCTTAGAGAATGTGATTCAGGGCTCCCATTGCAATCAGAAAAGGCTTTCTTGGGACACTAATTTTGCTATCAAGTCTGACTTTTTGCATATTCAGACTTTTTGCAGGGATTTCAATGTGCTCTTTAAGCTTAGAAATCACAAATGTTGTAAATTTAATTGCTCCTGATACACAACTCTTACTAGATGTTGTAGATATGACAGTTGTTTCTGACATGACAATTATATGGGGGAACCTGCAAACAAGACAGTCAAGATGGCATTCCATGCTGCGCTGTTCTCTGCTGTTTAGTTATCTTTCCTTTCCATCTTGTTCAGAATGAACAGATTAAGCAGAATACTTTTATTTACATCTTCTTTTCATCTGAAAATGAAGGATGATTTTAGAAGCCTCGGGTTACCCTCTGAGCTCTGAGTGCTGCCTCATTCAGGCAACAGTCCTGCTGAAATTAGTGGGTGTTGCACCTTGTAGTGGAGAAGTCTTAAAATGCTTTACAGAGGTAGTTGCCTCCCTTGTCCCTGCTTTACAAATCCAAAGCACAGAGGGAAGAACTTCCACCAAACCAAGCAGCAAGGGAAAGAGAATATGACCTAGCTGATAGTGACAGCATTGTAGCTCAGTGTTAGATTTCCCCAGCTGTGTCAATTTTCAGATATGTAGTCAATTCCCCAAAACAGAGCCGTGGCTAGGTAAAATTTCAGACATGAGTGAAGACAAGGATGCTCTGGTGAAAGAGACTTCTGAGTGCTGGAGAACTTGACATTCTCACTGCTGCTGCTGACTTGACAATCTCACTGCTGTTTCATTGGGGAAATCATGCCATGTCTTTTTTGTTTCTTATTCTTGCTTATTCTTGTTATTTCTCTCAGAGCTTCAGTCTGGACCCTTAGTCCTGCTGTGGGAAGGAGCTCTCTGTAAGCTGTATGAAATCATGGGCAGCTGCACTTGTTCTGATCACCCTCATGCCATTCCCCAGCCTGGTATCCCGAATTCCCCACTGCCTCCCCTGCCCAGCCCTTTGCATGCAGTGCAGGGGTGAGCTCCAGGGCTGTGCACAGAGGTGTCCCTGCCAGGCTCTCGGGAGTCCTGCCAGCTGCCCCACTCCCTCGGGCTGACAAAGGCTGGGGCTGCCGCGGGAGGAAGCGTGTGCGGATCCCAAGGGGAAAAGGAGAGCAAGCACTTTGTATCACTTGACAGGAAGGCCTCTGCTTGACAAAAGAGTGCTGCTGACAGGCTCCAAAAAGCAGCCCGGGGCTTATATTTCCTGAGCCAGCAAGACATCCCCAGCCTTAGTGCAGAGGGGTTAAAGAGATGGGAGTGAGAGCAGGGTCTGTGGGTCTTAGCAGACCGTGGCAGGTTTGTTACTGACCTGTGCATGGCTCTTGCTTCCCAAAAGGTGAACTTGCCACCTGTCCCTTCCAGCCTCTGGTTTCTATGCAGCTGCTGGGGCATCGGGGATGCCGGCAGTTTGGGAAGCACTTGCCAGATTTTTCACTTCCCCCTCTGCTCCCCCTTCCCAGGCTCACACAGCAGTGAAGTAATCTGTGACATTCAGACAGCGGGAAGGGGAAGCCGCTGCAAAATAAAATAACAGCATCAGGAAGCGGCACCGTGCTTTTTCCCACTCCCAGCTGGGAAATGACAACACTTCATTCAGCTGCTCAAAGCCTGGCGCCAGTGCAGCCCTTGCTGAGCAGGGCTGGCTAATAACTTCCCCGGCTGGCCAGCTCAGCACTGCCTGCCCAGTGGGCTCAGGGGCACTGGGAGGATGAGACAGGCGAGGTGCCAGCAGACAGTCACTTTAACAGCAGGCGCTGCACGGTAACACCTGGCAAAACAGTTGCTGCGGTTTATGGCTTCTGTGAAGACCCCGGAGGGTGTTTCTTTTACATTTTAATCCCTGCTTGTTACATTTTGCACGATACCCGGACCTTCCCTCCTTCCTTTTCTGGTGGCTGTTACTTTTACAGATGTATTGGGAGGCGAAGTTTCACAGCCCAAATCCAGTGTGTTCTGTGCCAAAGAGGGACCACCGGAGGTGAGCTGACCGCTTGGGCAGGTGGTGTGTGAGTTTGGAGAGAAGTTTCTCTCTCTTCTTCCCCTTCTTGTTACAAACCAACCCCTGGGTGGAAGGCACTGCCTCCATACACAGGTGTCTGAGTGCAGGAGGTTCCCTTTCTAAAACATTAGGCGAAGGGAAAAAAGTCAACCTGGCTTTTTGTCAACATCAGATCTGATGATGGCACCAGCCAAGCACCTTAACATAGACAGCGAGATCCACAGACATTAAATCCTCAAAAGCAGATTATATTCTTTGTTTATGTATGACTGGAATGTAAAAGTATGGCAAAGCCTCCCTTTTAGGGCTGGAGTCCTAAACCACAGATCTGCTGTGGATTTAATGCCTGTTCTCCTCATCTGAATCTGAAGGGACACAAAAGAGCCAGCACCTGGTGATGGGCTTGAGGATCACGGTGATTTTCTGTCCACAGTTTCAGCTCTTCTGGGCCTGATGGTGGCTTTTTTAGCCTAGAATGTGACTTGTCTTGTAGGGATCACAGACCAGATTTTTCATTGACTTCAGCTATGCAGCTCTTAGGGTTAGAATACAAATCCTGTTCTTTTTCATTCAGGTATCTTCCACAACAGCCATGTATTTTTAGTATGCACCAACAGCATGAGGAGGGAACAAAGCTGGTGCAGTCCTGCAAGTTGTCCCTTCAGCTGTCATCCCCTCTCTTTGGGTGACTTGATGGCATTACCTGAGTCATGATGTCATCCCATTGCTGTACTGGCATCGTTGGGCATGTGGAAAGGAGCACACATTCCATGGTGTGAAATGTGAAATACCAAGCTGGGCCTGCAGATTGCTGTGAGGCTGCCCCACTGTAGTTGAGTTTCTTCCATCCAGCAGCTTTGGGGGTTGTCACTTCAGCCCTTCTGATGGTTCCAGCCTGAGCTGTTCACCATCTGCACGTTGCTGCCTTGTGCTCACACAGGGATGACATAAATGTCTGTCCATGTTCCTGTGGGGTTTTTTGAGTTGCTTCTGAGTGTCAAAGTAATTCTGTGTTTTGCATCTGGTTTTTATCACCCAGGGTCCATCACTGTCAGTCCTCTTGCAATTGTTTAGGTTAATCCTCTCGCTGGCTATTTTTTTTTCCTCTGCCCAGCACTGGTCTCCCCAGGCTTCTCATCCTGCAGTACAGCTAAATCCTGAGAGCACTGGACCTGCATCCCAAATCAACATAAAATGCTGCTGTTTTTCTTGGCCAGGTGCACTAAGAATGCAAAGGTATTAAATTATGCCACAATCTACTGATGATGCTCTTTTGGTCCTGATTTGCCACAGAAAGCAGGAGTGCAGCTGTGAGCTGTAAAGAGGAGGCTCCTGGCACACGTCTGGACTCTTGGTGCCCCAAACCCTTGTCACCCTATGCAGTGAGTCTGATTTTAAAGTGTCTGCTCACTTAGAGCTGTGCAAACCTGTGCAAAGCTTGGTGTGACCTGCCCTTGGGGTGATTCCTGGCCCTAGAATTGATCTCCTGTAGAACTGTGGCCAATTAATTTCATAGTTCTGTTCATCCTCCTGCTTTGTTTCTGATCTGTCCATTTGGACATTCTCTCTTTTTGTGTGTTTGCACTGTACCTCATTCAGACTGGGGCTCTGATCCTGACTGGGACCTTGGGGGAACTGCCACAGCAGTCATGTAAAATCTTACTGTGTTCGTGTGACAGGGTTTTAACCTGTTTTACATCAGTGCAAATGACTGCCCTGGGCATCAAAGAATGACAAACATACACTCTTCTATTTCCTGTGTATGTAATTACATTACCTCTGATATAGTGAGTAAAAAAAAAAAAAAAAAAAGAAAAAGAACAATTTTCCTTCAGAAATTGCAATCCCACTGAAATTAAAGTACCTCTCAGAGTTGTGTGGGCTTTATTGAACCTGAAACATAGACAATCCTATTGAAAATCATCATAGAATTATAAAATACTTTGGACTGGAAGGGATTTAGAGATAATTTCATTCCAACCCCCCTCCCTGGGCAAGGGTGCCACCCATGAGACAAGGTTGCTCAAAGCCCTGTCCAATCTGGCTTTGAACACTTCCAGGGATGGAGCATCCACATCTTGCCTGGGCAACATCTTCCAGTCCCTCACCACCCTCACAGTAAAGAATTTCTTACTAACATTTAATCTAAACCTCTTTTTTTTTCTTTTTTAGTTTAAAGCCATTCCCCTTGTCCTATATCCTTATCCAAGATTCTTTTTTATAGGTGATTTTTATAAATCCCTTTTAGATACTGGAAGGCTGCTAGAAGGTCTCCATGGAACCTTTTCTTTTCCAAGCTGAACACCCCCAGCTCTCTCAGCCTGTCTCCATAGCAGAGGTGCTCCAGCCCTCTGATCATCTTTGTGGCCTCCTCTGGACTCACTCCAACAGGTCCATTGTTTTCCAGAGGAAAATAAGATTTTCACTGTAAGACAATTTCCACACTTCAGGTGTTGCTGCTGCTTCAGTTCGGTCCAGATTTCAAAATCTCTGAAATTGTACACGAAACAAAACACCCATCTTGTGCCAAAGCCTGGGTGGAGGAGGCTTTCTGCCCTGTGCAGTGGGCAGCTGTGAGCTCTTGAGGGAGCAGGCTGGGAGGAGGAGGAGGAGAGACACAACTCAGGGAGCCAAGTGGTTTCAGTTCTGCTGTTCACCTCAGTACAGGCTCCACGTTCAGCCTGGGTCAACGAGCCATGTCTGCAGATAAAGAGCTATTCTGGTAAAGTGTGCTGAGAGAGGATGTGTAAATGCAATAAACCCTTAAATTTATGCAATATATCCGACTGAGCCTCCACTCCCCTGCAGCTGGAGCTTCTGATGCGTTTTAGGGAATGATCCTCCTTAAATTAAACAGTAAGACAGAGCCCCCAGTAACTAGATGGGCTGGTCTGGCACGCAGGAGGCAGGAGCTCTGCTGTGGGGGCACCTGGCTCTGGGCAGGGGACAGGGACACCGCCTGCCCCCGATGGCTCCAGCTTGTTAATCTGAAACCACCGTGTGCCAGTCTTGGGACAGGTTTTAAATAGCAAGTCAAGAGGGAAGCCACGTTTGTCTGGGGCTGAGGAGGGAGCCAAGCTGAGATAGTGCTGCTTGCTGGAGTGTCTGGACAGCATGGACAGAAAAGGCCCCCTCTTCCCAGCATCCAGTCCCCAAACGGGTTTTGGCTTCAAAGGTGATTTTTTTTCAGATAAATGTTTACTGGTGTGGAGGTTGGGGGAGGAAAAGCTGGCAGCTGAGGCAGAGGAGGGCTTGTCCTTTGTTCTGTCTGCTGAGGGAGTGATCTGGACTGCTGCAGTGCGTGCTGTGAGTGGCTGGGGTGGGCAGGTGTGACATGGCAGATGAAACACACAAGGTGGGAAGGGCTGGTGTGCCCTGGGTGTGTGGGGATGGCCAGTGCTGGTGGGCAAGGGTGGGGCCTGTGGCAGGGCATGACAGAAGAGAGAGAGGGGAAGGTCCTGGTCACTGGGAGCCAGCTCTGGAGCTGTGAGCAATGAGGACACCAAGGGTTTCAGGGGAAGAAAGGGATGAAAGCGTGGTAAAATAGAAGCAAGATTTCTGAACCACTGCAGTTAGAGCCTTTCTTTATGGTGTTTCTGGCCAGGGTCAGCTCTTGTCCTGTCATGTGTCTTACACTTTAATTTAACAGGTGTTTAAGGGATTTGTGCCAGCATAAGTTGCATTAGTGAATTAGGCCTCAGAGGCAAAGCAGCTCCAAGAGGGCCAAAAGAGTGGGATCAGTTCCTGCTCCTGAAAAAAAATGTGGAGTGACTCTCTGAAGTGATCTTTTCCAAGGTGAGAGGGGACTGTGGTGAACCCAGCATCCCAGGCTCCTGCAGTCCTTAAAAGTGCTTTTACTTAACCTACGTAGTGGCCATTTTCACCATGAGACTGTTCCTTCTCCCAGGGTTGAAGTGTGACCTTCAAGCAAGGCTGAGGTGGGAGCTGGAGCCTGGTGTCTGTCTCAGTCTGAGGGGCTGCAGTGGTGCAGTCCCCATCCCTGGAGGTGTTTGGAGAGACTGGGTGTGGCACTTGGTGGCATGCTGATATTGGGTCTCAGGTTGGACTGGATGATCTCAGAGGTCTTTTCCGACCTCACTGATTCTGTGGCTCTGTGGTGGGTGTGCTGTGTGGCTGGGGTGCTTGCATGCTCTGCTGCTGGCTGCATCCTCCCAGATGTGAACTGTGTCATTTGCAGTTTATATCCACTTCCGTGGGCCTGTTTGGACCAAGCTGATCAGAGGAAAACCTTTGGCCAAGAGTGCACTCCTCGTTTATTAGAGCCTTGACAAGTTAAATAGAAGAAGAGATTAAGTATGAATGGGACTTATGTTGGAAAGCTCAGCCTTAGAGACATTAAAGAAAAGTCAGTTAAGTCAACAGGGAAGTCACCTGACTAATAGGAGGAAAATCTAAGTATGAGGGAGGTGCTGATGGTGTCCCACTTCTCTTGTGGAGCAGAAGAGCTGGGGTAGGACACCTGAAAGGTGCCTGGCAGATGTGGGATCATCCTGTTCAGGGGGGAGCTGCAGCCACAGATAAGCATCATCATTTTAAGCTCTCTTATAAGTTTGTCTTTCTGAAAAACAAAGCAGTAAAAGCTGTCTACTTTTGCAACTTATGTGCAATGCAATTAGTGGATCCTTTCCATGTGCTGACAGATTTCATCTGCCTCTGTCTATCTTTAGTTATTAATTGCTTAGGATTTAAACACAATTTTTTCATTCTTTATCTTTATTTATAATCAATGCTTGTCTGATGGTATGAATGGCTGTCAAATTAAGCTAAGTATTACCAAATCATGGCAGATTTGTATATTATTTGCATGAGAACAGCTTTGTTTAAATTAGAGTGACTGAGTAGTCATGTTATGGACAAATCAGGATGAGTACAACTTTGTGTCAGCGTAACAGCAAAACTTGGAATACAGGCTATTTTTTGCCATTGCATAGGAAGGTGTTTTCTTTTTTTTCCCTGGTAATTGATGGTCTTTTCTGTTTCTTTTCCTAAAGCATTTACTGAAAACGTGAATGCCATTTTAAGAGTGTTTCTTTAGCAAGGAAGTGTGTGATAAATAGAAGGCAAAGTTCTTCATTCCAAGAAAGCACTGCAAATCCACACCACATCTGCTGACTTCAGCAGTCTTACCAGGTTTACACAACACACACATTGCAGCTGGGCTCACATTGTGCATACTTAGAGAAAGTTAAGTTACCATGAGAGATGATGGAAATATTTTTTGGGAAATGAAGCTTTCCTGAAATTGTTTTGATACTTTTCTTGAGATCAACATACTTGTATAAGAAGAAAACGTAAATAGGAATATCTCCAAAAAGGCCAAGACACAGGAAGAGCAGGACAGTGAGGTGCTCCTCATCTTGAGTTCAGGTTGCTGACTCAGGATATGAATCTCCATGATCAAATCTCTGATCTGGAATGAAATATATTTTCCCTTTTAAAAGAGGGAGAGTGAGAGACGTTTGACTTGTGTCTTGGACGGGTGGTAAACTGTAACTTTCTTCCCGAGAAGAAGCTGAAATAAGAGTAAAATGAGAGAAACAAGAGACAAAGGGGGCTACATATTTGTCCCTAGCTGGTGCAGTGTGTGTTTGTGCGTTGCTTGTGGAGACACACAGCCTTCCCTCTGCTGTCCCTGTCCAAATATTTTTCTCTCTCCAGCATGGAAAACGTGAAATTCCCAAATATGATACCTTTCTGTTTGCAACAAACACCTAAACAGTGTCATGTTTATGGGGGACTCAGTCCTGCTTTCAGGGGCAGGGATGGCTTGTGTCAGTTTTTTAAAAGCATTAAAAAAAAAAAAAAAGATGGCAAGAGAATGATAATTCTTCTTCACCCCTCTTGTTTTTTCTGTGGAGATTTTTCACTTGGCGAGGCAGGGGCTGTCTCTGGAGCACAGAGAGCTGCTGATTCTGCTGACATCCTTTGAGAAGATGTGTTATAAACAGGAAGGAGAGAGGGAAGAGCCCAGGTCTTGTTGACAGGGAGCATGTGGCTATTTTTGTGGGTGGGAAACCTTACCAGACCCAAGTTTGGAATCCGGGTGTGCTTCTGAGAGGTAGCCAACCTCTCCAGCACTGTTGCTGTTGAAATCCCCATTCTGACATCCTAACCCTGCTGGAGTGCAACCTTTTCATTTCTTGGATGTGCCAGCAAGCTTATTTTCCCTTCTGTTTTTTTAACTCTCCCAGTCAGTCCATTCAGTCCCTCTCAGGACAGGCTGTCCTGCTGGGGTGTTGCACTGCAATTAGATGTTAGGTGTCAGGAGCAGATAATGGCCAAGCACGTATCAGAGAGGATGGCACTTAGCTAATCACTGGCTCTGTTTATCTTACAGGCTATTTTAGGGAAAAACAACAACAATGCAAGAAAGCTGCCACTGTAGTGTCTGTGGCTGAGGTTGGCTGCTATTGCTTTGGGGTTGTGTTGGCATTTCCACTCTGGCTTCACATGGTGCTTTCCCAATGGCCTTGTTTTCACAGCTGCCCCATGACCGGGCAAGAGCCCAGTGGCAAATGAATTCAGCCACAACTCTGGCCAGACCTCGTTGTCAGCACTTCTGTCTTCTGCTGGATCACTTCTGTGTTGCCTTGTTTTTTTCCCCTGGAAAAGCAAGAGCCTAGGTGTGGAGGCGTGTGGGAAAAGGAGATGAGCTTTTGGGATAATTAGCATCATCCATGAAACTTCCACATTTTATATGCCTGTTACATCAGAAGCCTTTAGGGTTGAAGTTGCATCTATAGGCATTTTAGTATGTTTAACTCTTGATTCTCTGAATCTTCGGCATCTGCCTGGTTTAGATGTCTTACAGGGATCTGGATGATCTTACTGGGATCATCTTTCTGGGATCTCTTTCAGCACCAGAGAAGAATAAAGCATGTTGAACAAAACGTAGGATGGCTGACCTTACATACACAGATTATTTTTCAAACATTCTTTGCCTGAAACCAATTACCTCATACTAATTAGCCCTTTCTAAGTGGTGAATTTCTGGGCAGGCAGCTGTGGATGTTGTCAGTCAGGCTCCAAAGTCTAGCTCCTGGTGAAATGAGAGCCTAGTTGAGCCTCTCCAGTGTGGATGAGGGTTGTTACTCCAAGGACTTGCCCTGGGTACCCCATCTAGTTGAAACAGTGGAGCAAAACCAGGGGAAGCTGTATATGTGTGACAGTTTTGGGAAAACAGCTTTAAAGAGAAATGGAAATTCTGCCTTGCTGCTGCTTGCTGCTGTCCCATGGAAAAAAGAAATCTTGCCATGTAACCCCTGAATTGCAGGAATTCCTGGAGCCCCAGCAAACCCTGTCTAATCTCTCCCAGTCCCTCACATATCGCCTCCAAATGTTTTCAATGAGTTCCCAGACCTCGTGCTTTCTTGCTCCTGATAACTAGCCATTGCTGGGATGCCAGAACCACTGCACTGCATAGTTCAGCTATCAGCAAAAATATAGTGAGATAAAGGGGATGGTTAATACTAGAGTGTCTGTGGTAGTGCAGATGTCAGAGATACTCAACTGGCTTTCCTGGAGAAGTTCTTTAAATGGGTCAAGTTACTTTGGGAAAATAGTATCTAGCCCTTTTGACAGTGTGAACATCCATAAGAGCATCATGCAAACATTTCTTCCTGTTGAAGAGTTAGGCAGCCATGAAACAGGCACTCAGTGCTTCAGAGTCTTGGCAAGGTAATGCCACCTCCTCTGGGACTTCCGAAGATGGCTCTTGGGTGCTGAGCACATTTGGGAAGATAACAGTTGCAACTGAAGAGGAAAAGCTGGCCTGAATGATGGGCAGTGAGTTCTTTTGAGAATTAAGCCCATAAAATAATGAAACCAGATAGAGGAGCTGAAGGATTTATTGAAATGACTGAGCAATTGTAGGATCACAGATGCCAAAGAGGAAGAATAGGGCTGTTGGGTTTTCCTGCCAGGTCAGGACTGCTGCCTGTAGTGTCTAGTCTAGCAGCCTGTTCAGTTGTTTTGAGTGATCATTTCCATTGCTTCCCTTCTGAGACCCTTATATTTCCTGATAGGAAAGCTTAGTAACAATGAGACCTAACTGCCAGGCTAAATTTTTCTTCCATCTAGTTGCTGGTAAATATTCTTACTCATTTAATGGGAAATGCATGCCAAAACAGAGAGAAGAGATCCCGTGGGGTCCCTTAGAAAATGTGCCATTGTCCACTGTGTTTTCTCCAGTGCATCACTGGAGAGTCCCTCTTGACATTTCAGTGTTGTGTCTCTCTGTATGATGATTTGGTGGCTGAGATGTTTTATACAGCTTGGTGTGAAGAGTGATGTTTTGGGTTGAGGTTTGTGGCCTGTGAGGTTAAATAACACAGGAGTGGTGATCTTGGTGTTGAAACCGATTTCTGGGAACCAGTCTCTTGCTGACTTTGCTACTAACATGGGCAAATATCCTTAAGCTATGAGTGAAATAAGGTTTGGTTCCTCCTGATGCCCATCAGAGGGATGGTCAGTCTTTTGGCAGCCTAAATATCAATGTGTAAGGCACTCCTGTATGTGTCTGAGCTTTTGGTGTGTGGAAAGTGCAGGCCAGAGTGTGTACACTTAGTTTCTAGTAAAAGGCATTTGAGCTGAGACATCTGCATTTGAGATGTTTGCAGAGCAGTGTTCACCACTGAGCAGTGGTGGATTGATCATAGCTGGGGGTTTGTAGCTGCTCTGGGCAAGGTCCAGGGAATGATTGGAGCATCTTGTGCTGAAGAAGCTCTGCAGAAGTGCAAAAGACACTGCTCACACTAGTCCAGGGTTTTATCCATGGGTCTCTGGGTCAATGTGGGTCTTGTATGCCTTTGTGCTGAGTAGGGGAGGAAGAAGCAGAAAAGAAGAGATTGCAGCCACCTTCTCCATTTATGGGGATGCTTCACCATTTATGGAGGAGGATTGGCCTCAGTTGTGAGGGCAGCTGCCAGTCTGCCCCTCCTGACCAATACTTAGTGCTTGTTAAATGAACACAACCTTTAGTTTAGGTTCAGCATTTCACTTGATAGCTCTCTGTGCAGCCACCGGTGCTGGGAAAAGGGAGGGAAGAGGAATCCCAAGAGCAGAAGCAAGACAGAGGAGAATAGTAAGGGGAAGGGAAAAAATATAAGGACATTGTTTCTAACAGCACTTAGTGGCCTAGATTTTCCTTTCACAGCTATTTCTAAAGTGTGCTCTATTGCAGATCCATTCAGCTTTTATTGGTATTTAGTACACTGTGTAGCAGCAGCCAGTGTTGTCTGCTCTGCTCTTAACATGATACTCTGCCAGATGGCAAGGATATAAACCTGCATTTGTACTCCAGGATTGATCAAAGTGTTTTTGCTGTTGTCATCCCTGTAACATCCCTGTCACTGATGTAAGGCCGCTACACCCCGGCTCTCATCCCTGCAACCTTCCCGTGTATAAATTCAGTACAGTGCCCCTTTTCATAGCAATATAATGTCCAAATTCCTTAAATCCCAAGAATAGCCCTGTGTAGGGGAGGATGCGCAGCAAGGTTTCGCCAGGAGTTTTTTAGAGGAGGCTTATGCAGGGGTGAGCACAGGGAGTGGAGTTGGCTGGGAGGAGGGTGGGTCTCTGGGAGATGTAAATCACCAGCCCAGTTACAGTAGCTGGGCTGATTTACTCTGGTGGAGAACCCAGCTTGGAATCTCAGCAGGAATCCTCCAAAGGAAAGGCATTTGGGAATGATTAAAATAATACTCAAGGCAACGATTGTTCAGTGGTTTTGGATGAACAAAACCTTGCAGAGGAGAAAAGCTGTTTTGGAAGGGGATGTGGAGATGCAGGGAGGTGACACAGGGGTCCTGCTCTGTGCAGACAGTTTGCTCAGGACAATTTAATTAATCTTTAACATATCTTTACTTTCCCATCTGCTTATTCCCATTCTCCCATGGCTTTCAGTCCCTATTCTGACACCCTTTTTTTTGTACTGAGGGCTTGTGTGTGCCAACAAGCTTCTGCAAAGAGCCATAGCAGTTTTGGGTGGCTGCACCATGGGCTGGACTCAGCTCCTTTCCCTATGGCAGAGGAAGTTTGGTGTCCTGATCCATCTCCCTGCCTGCTGGAGGGACAGCACTTACATTACAGCATAAAAATCCAGGGATACGGTCTGTGCTCAGAGAGAAGATGGTCTTGCTCCAAGAGAAGGAGGCTGTCCTGTGGCCAAGGGTTGCATGCCCACACTGGACAGAGAGAAGCAGATGAGAAGAGAGAGCATCAAGAGCAATTTTCCTCCCCCTGCCCTCTAAGGAGATTTGTAATTGTGAATAGCAGGGAGAGGGAAAAACATGTCCAGAGATCTGTAGGGCTGCAGAGAGACACTAGGTTAGAAATTAAAGGGGTCTAGAGAATTTAATCAGATGCCAGTACCCAGTCTGTGCTGGAAGAAGTTCTGGGAGCTGTGCTCCAGCCTGTTACTTTTGATGGTTTTTACAAGACTACCCTGTTTTAATCCTGCCTCATGCTGCTGAACCAGAGCTTCGCTGTATGGCAAGGGCAGATGAGCCCCTTCAGCATGTTGCTGTGTATGAATTGCCCCTGGGAAGCTCGTGCTGATGCATGTTTTAAAAAAGGCAAAAGCTGCCAGTTTTGTCCTCCTGACATGCATTAAACTGGCAACTTTCTCTCTTTTTTTTTTAATTTTTAAAAAATTTTTTTTATATTTGGGTTTTTCTCACAGTGGTGGGGATGAGGGCAGAAGAAGCCCGGTTTGGGATGATTTATGGCTCCAGGAGTGGTTAATTTTTTGGCAAAGTTTGCAGGAAGAGTCCCCTAAGCGTGCCAGCTGTAATCGGCTGAGCTTTCAAGAGACACACGGAGAGAGATAACGTGTTATTTATCCTCACACACACAGGCTGATGGAAAACGTGCATGTCCCAGACAAGGAAATTCTCCCTCCTCCCTCTGCCCCCTCTCCTCAGTTCAGGCTCCCCGGGAGCAGCTGGGCTCTCTTACTCCTGCAGTCCCCAACAGCTTCAAATTCACTTCCCTCAGCGCCTTCAAAGGAGGTTTTGATAAATGCATTGCACTTTGCAGCCAGCCAGGCTCTAATTGCCAAGAGGATTATGATAAGCTTTTTTTCTTGTTGTTTCAAAACAATCTGGAGGACAGCATGCCCTCCCAGTGCAGACACCCCCCAGCTGCAGCTGGGCAGAGAGGAGGCAGCAAGGTGCCAAACTCACCCTGATTATTGCATTAAACTAGGGGTTGTTTGGTCACAGTCCAGCCCAAGTGACACTCACTGCGGACCTGTGGGTGACCTGTGCTGGAGGGGAGCCTTGTGCCAAACGTCCTGGCACCTCTGGGGCCTCAGGAGTCCCAGGAGCAGAGCTGCCTCGTGGGCCACTGAAGTGGAAACTCAAGAGGTCTGTCAGCCCCTGGGAGTGATTTTCTTTCTCCAGCCATGTGGTTATTCTGCTTGTACAGTGGTTTTTTTAGTTGCTTTTTTTTTTTTTTTTTTAATTTAAAGGGTGCTCTTGTTTCTTTGCCTGCGAAGTTTAATAACCATGGTCTGGTTAGAAAATAATGCAGGGGAAAAAGCAGAGCTGCCTTAATTTGTGATCTAAAAATAGGGAAACCTACACCATTAAATTGAGAGGATTTAGAAGCATAACCATAAAGCTAGGAAGAGTTTGCCAGGAGCTATTGAGTGACACAGATTTCAGCTCCCTCCTTCTTCTAGTTTTCTTCTTTTAAAGGTGAACTGAACAGGCTTAGATTACTATTTTGCTGCTTTTGGTTACAAATGTTGTTCAGAGTTCTCACTGTGACAGTTACCAGTAGAGTTTCCTTGGTAATTTTAAAAATTTTATTTGTAATAAATTTTGAATGCTTTACCACCAGCAGAAAAAATGCTTTGTAATCTCTATTTAACCCTTAAATATCCCAATGTAGGATTGATGTACTTGAGATCCGTTCCAGTAGAGGAGTTCAAGGATGTAACTGTGGGGAGAGAAAGGCTGGTGGTTACTGTTCTCATCTGACACTTAACAAACCATCATTTACGTCTTTGTGAATCAGTCACTTTCCTGACTGATCTGAGAGAAATCCCTTTTGTCTTTGCCATCACCAGCATGTGGATGAGTTTCCCAGGTGTGAAACAAGGATAATGATGCTTCGTAGAAATACTTCCAGTGGAAAATGGCAGGCTGCCTGTAATCAGCTTTCTCTGGAGAGATGTGGTATCCAGCTCTGCTCCTGGAGTGGTGACAGGGTTGCAGACCCTGAGACAGAGTCTTCCAGCCTCTAAAAACTGTGTTAGGCTCTGCCAAAAGTGTTAGTGATTTCCTTTAGCAAGGTTTACCCTGTGGATCCTTTTGGAAGAGCTCTGCTAGGGAAGGTTCTAGAGGTTGACCTTTTTTCCCTGATGCTGGGTGGTTTCCTGCCCAGGGACTGACCAGTTCACCTTACTGGTCCCCATCTCTTCATGCTCACTGATGAATTCCACTCAATTTCTCTGTGTGGTTGGCTTGAGCCAATGACGCTTTGTTCAAACTCGGCACCACCTTTTCTTGTGTGGACAATCAGTTTTCATATCAAAAGCAGATTAATGGTTAGCTGTCATCTTTGATTAAGAAATGTTGCATTTTACCCAATTTTCTTGGCTAATTAGCCACCTTGGATTGCTCGGGGCTTCAAGATTTGCTATAAAGCCCTGTATAGTACTGAGATTGTTTTCTTGGTCTTGTGCTCACCTCAGATGACACTGTGCTGGTTTCACTAATGCTGTGTATTGGATAGCTTGCTGTCCAGGAGAGCCTCATTTGCTTTGTTTTTCTTTTCAGTGTCTTAGAGTAGCTGGAATCTGTTTCTCAGATGCCTTGAGTATGAACAGAGCTGTCCAGAAAGCCAAAGGCAGCCTCACAGACAAACAGGGAAATATTCAGGGAACTTTGAAGGTGATGAAAAGCAAAGTTATTCCAGATAAGCTCTGGAACACACTGCCATGAGATAATACCAGGACCACATGCTGGTTGGGATTAAAAAATATGTAGATATGTTGATAATGGGAATATCTGCTCTCATATTACCCAGTTTTTCTCTTTGTAAGGGATGTTAATCCTGATGCTTTAAAGGCATATGCTGAATACTGAGGATCCAGTTATTTAAGGAGCACTTTGCTGGTAAATAAGGGGAGGATTAGTGCCTGGATGGTGGCCTAGCTGGAGGAACCTTCAGATTGGGAAGGCTGTAGATGTAGGACAATACCTACACATCTGATCCGTGCTGAGCATCCTTACACTTGCCAGGAGTGCTGAGCTTTGTTTAGTGTGTCCTTGCCAAAAACCTAAGGAAGCAGTAGCACAGGATAGAACCATAGAATTGTTATGGATGTAAAAGACCTTCAGGATCACTGAGTCCACCTGCTCACCCAGCACTGCTGTGTTCACCACTAAACCATGTCCCCACATCCACATGCCTTTTGCACACTTCCAGTGATGGTGATTCCAGCACTTCCCTGGGCAGCCTGTTCCAATGATGTTGTCCAGGCCAATGCACAGACCTAAAGTCCTAAGTGTGACATAGTCAGCCACCTCTTGTATCAGGGAGGAGCTGTGATGGCTTGTAAAATGCTGTGGTTGGTGGTAGTGAGGGTCTAAACTGTGATGTGTTGGAATGAACACACCATCAGCTTTGAAAACACCTTTCTATCCCCCATGCTTGCCAACTGGGTGCTGTTGGGATGATTAATTCAAATTTTGGTGGAAGAGAAAAGAGATTCTGCTGTCTTAAATATAAGCTACTGCCCTACTTGCATGGCTGAAGTACCTGGGTATTTCCAGTGTACTGGAAATGGAAATGAAACAGAAGAAAGAGCAGTGTGTCTTGTCTGGGTATTTAGGAGAGTGGTTCAGTCTGAACTGGAAACATGAACTTTGGATAGCTATGTTCTGCATGCTTGAAAACTGGGTCAGGGATGTCAGAAGAAGGTTTTCTATTGATTCAAAGGGATTTGCCTCTGTGTGCTGACCCACAACAATCTCTCCAGAGCTCCTCTCACTACTCTCTCATTTCAGCACAATCCCATTTTGTTTTTAACTCCCCCTCCCTGTCCCCATCACCCCAGCACTCAGCAGTTTATTTAGCAGATGTTGGCCCAAACTTTGGAAGCAAGGGTAAACAGAGCTAAGGTTAATCTGAGAAACACAGCACCCCAGGAGAGCTGCTGCTTCTCACTGCTGCTGGCAAGCCTGTATCCAACTGCAATTGGAGGGAATCTGAAAAGACGTGGATAGAATTTGTCCATGCAAGGATAGCAGGGTTTATGTATTTAAAAAAAAAATCACACAGGACAAAAGTGTGGAACCTTAATGTGAACTGGGTGAAACTATACCCATCTAATGTTTCCTCCCTTTGAAGACCTTGCATTGTGTATTCACAGCCATTACCATATGAATCCACGATTAAAAAAACCCAAACCAAACATCTTGATAAGAATCCAGCTTTGCTTTACCAGTCCATCCTCCGAGGTAACCAGAGCGAGCTCCTTTCACTCCAGCCATTGTTGGCAACACAGATTATGTTCTTCAAAGACTGTCTGTCTCATTCAAACACAAGGTCCATATCTTGACTGAACATTAATGTCACCTGATAGGCCCCATGTCCAGCTCCACCTTGCCCTTCCCAGCGAACCAGGCTTTACAGCAGAGTCACAACATGAGCAGAGGGAATAAAGAGCCTTTGTGCTCCTCCTGGGTCCATCCCCTGGAGCTGATCAGGCACCAGGATTGATTACCAGGCAGGTAAAGGCCTGATAACCTACCAAATCTCTGTGAAGACCCCTTTCTGATGACTTCTTCCCCTGATTTGCATTTCAGGCCTCCGTCTCATTTTAGAAATTATTTTATCTGGCTTTCACTGTGGTCCAGACTGCAGGAAGTTCACATGAGAAGAGGCAGCAGGGAAGCTTGAAGGCTACTCCTCTAGTACCGTTCCAATAGAAATTAAAGCCATAATCTCTTACTTTTTGTGCAGCAATGATTGAGTCAACTTCTCTGCTCGCCAAGTACTAGGAATTAGCATTCACTTACCATCACATTACCAAATTAAATAAATTTACAAATACATAAAATCAAATTGAACAATTTAGTAAGGCTGCAAAACAGAGAATTGAAAATGTCCTTTTCTGCCTTAATTCAGCTCATGTGTGAATATGTCAAATCATAGAATTTATCATTAGATGTTCTACTATTTTTCTCTCATAAGAATGGAGTTATATGTCCCAGGCATTGGAAAGTCTTAGCCCAAATGGTTCTGTGTGGCAAAATTATGAGCAATTAAACTTTTGTCTTCATCAATTTAAGCAATCTGTTGATTCTTGCCACAACCACAGGGATTTGTGGTAGCTATTATGTGTGGAAGTGCCATATGTAACTCCTCAGTTTCTTTTGTTTGGGATAGCAATAGCCCTTGAAGAAATTTTGAATAGAAAAGGTGGGTTTTTTTAAAAAATGCCATTTCTTTTTAAAAATGCAGCTTCAGTTTAAAAATGCTGGTTCTTTTTTTATGGATTTATGAAAATCCTGGCAAATGAATTTGTTGAGTGCCTCTTGTCTGTCTGCAAAGTTGGTGCATAGTGGCTCCCAGAAGAGGGTATGGTTTGTGCAAAGTCCCCTGTTAAAGTGGGACTGTCCTTTGTGCTGTTTGTGTCCGTGTCTGCTGCAGGATCCCTGCCAAAACACGTGAAAGAACTCTAGGAAAATTTCTCCTATTTTCTCTGTTTGGGAAGTGACCCAACAGGCCCCAAAGCTTCATTACAGGAGTTGTAAGGAGAGGTGAAGCCTTTCTCGCCGAAATCCAACAATTATAAACAAGCCACTTAGCCAAAACATAAAAGATGGTGTAAATGGAAATTATGCCTTCCCTTAGGGTTTTCCATCAGAGGGTTTGTTTCCCTGACATCCAGCCCTGGGATGGGTGGATGACATCCAGCCTGCTCTTTTGTGAGCGATTCCTGCGGGAGGTCTGAGGAATTTTGAAGCTGTCAGGCTGTAATACTCTGGGTTTAGCTTTTTTGAGAAAGCACACTGTTTTCCAGAGAGTGAAGCCAGATTGCTGGTTTAAAGCTGCTACATTTCACCAAAAGAATGCTGATTATTTCACAGTCATGCAAGCGCCTGACCGGTAAAACGTGTGGGCAGTCTGTCCACTTTTTTTTTTTTTTCCTGTTTTCTCACCGATTTGGCTTCTTAATACAATGCCTGAAGATCTTTTGAGAGGGCCAGAAAAATCTGCTGACGGCTCACGCAGCTGATTTGACCCAGAGCGCCTGCTTGGCTGAGCAGAAAGATGACACTGCAGCAAAAATGTTACTTTAAGGGAAAAGAAAACAGGCACAATGCTCCTGCCATTGTTCCCAGGCTCTGTTCTGGTGCCAAGCTCTGCACTTAGGAAAACACAGAGGTACCAGGTTTTAACCTTTCGCCTGCTTCCCGCAGGTGTTATCTTTTGCTCTGAATAGGCAGGATGAGGTCTACAAATCACATTCAAGCCTCTAGCAGCCCCGCTGGCTATGAAAAGACAACTTTTAGTGCGTTTTGCAGGGAGGAGCTTTACAAGATTTTCAGCAAAAAGACTCATTTGCTCAGTTTTATTCTTTCTAGGTTTCAGTGTATATTGGGTGAAGCCACTGGTGTCTTCTCTCCCAGCACTGAAAGTAAATGGGAATAGTTTAGTGCTGGGATATCCAGCCTATGATGCAGGTGTCTCTTTTTCTGTGATTTAACTATGTTTTACCACTGACAAAGAAGTAAAAAGAAAAAAAAAGTCTGAAATGGCTTTGGTGAGGCTCCCATTTAAATAGTTATTGTTTTGAGTGAAAATGGTTTGTGGAAGGAGAGCAAAGTGCTCTGACTTCAAAGCCTGTCATTGTAAAGAAATCTGATGGTGAGTGGTCACGCATACCTGAACGTCACTCCTACTGCAGCAAAGCCAGAAGTGCTGGCAAGCAGCCTGGTCATGTTCCCATTGCAGGCAGGGTGAGAGATCCTCAGCTGGTGTAAATCACAATAGCTGGCTTTAAGTTGGAGATTTCTTTTTCAAAAACTTACTGGCGGCACTGGGGGCTGGCTTGAGACCCTTACATGAGTCGATGGGAGCGTCTTAAAACCCTCTGATCCTATTATTTTGTTTTATCCTATTATTTGTTCAAATTTTAGAGAAACCCTTTGAGCCTAAGAAACCTTGGTACAAGTACGAGCAGGACTTCTGTTTTTATTAGTTTTCCAGGCTGGCTTGCCATCCTGTTGCTCTTAACCGGACACTGATAACTGTCCAGGTGGTGTTTGTGCCCCTCATATCTGCTTCAAAAAACTGACACTGCTCCTTCAGCCCTGCTGAATAGTCATTTTTTCAATCTACCATCCACATTCCTGAAACTCAGCTCATGCCATCCTGGGCTGTTGGGACAGAGTGATCAGAGTTCAGCAGTGTGTATCCCTGCAATATCTGAGCAGTCTTGATGTTCAGCTTGTTATAGGCAGACCACAAACTGTTTTTTCCCTCCCCAGTAGATAGACACGCAAGGTAAGAGGCATGCACACTCCCACCCTGCAGGTCAGGTAGCTCCATCATGTGAGGATGATGCATTTTGCAGGGATAATGCTGCAGTGATGACAAATGGGTGCCTCTGAGTATTCAGAGAGTGCCTGGAAGGCAGACAGATTATCTCAGAAGCACCTCAAGCTAATCCTGCTCAAGAAAACCAGTTTTTCTTAGCCTCTAATCGACCTGCTGAAACTGGGGTGGATTTGGCGTGCCTTCTTTTTGAAGAAGTGGGAAGTAAGATGACATGCAAACTATCAGTTCAAGTCTGGAGATTGGATTTCTGGGTGTGGAAAAATTGGAAGACATCTAACATTCATTCTACCAGTAGTAATTTTTAGTGTGAATATCCTCCTGTGCACTTGGAAGATAGAGCTGTAGATGAAAATCCACTGCCACAAAGCAGTGCTCAGTGCTTTTGTCAGCAAGGGCACTGTGTATTATTCTGCACTGGTCATGCTTTATGAGAGATATGAAATGATTCAAATTTTGCTTCCTAGCCTCTTTTTTGAGCACAGTCAACAAGAGTGTCAGAGGTGATGTACACCTAGCTGGGAAGATGCTACAGGAGGAGCTATTATTATGGCTGCCCAAAGGATGGAAGATCTATCTTCCATTGCTTTTCTGAGACCAAAAAAACCCTACTGTTCTGCACTGGAACAACTCCAAAACGTTTCACTTTATTTTCCCCCACAAGATGGAATGTCAAAAAAAATATCCCTCTTGGCCTGAAAATGTTGACCTTTTCCATTCCTCCTGGCCACTGCACGAGTTCCTTGAAGCACACAGTTACTTATCCCTTCTTCTTCAGGAACAGCTACCCGAGGCCATCCTGGCAGTAGGAGGTTCAGCTATGTTGTGCAGAGCGTCCTGGATCCCAGTGACCTCTCCTCTGCTAACAGCAATGCCTTCCCATGTGAAGCTGTAGCTCAGTTTTTTGCCAGGATTCTCCTTTTCTGTAGACGGACCCATAAACTGTCACTTAAACACCCCCTGGCCCCCATCTGCAAATCATGGTTTAAATAAACACCAAAGTATTTCCCACCCACTAAAATAAATCTTCTAGCACTCTAGCTGGCGCATTCAGGGTTGTTTTTGTCCTTGCTGGTTTCGTTGTCAGGTCATGCTAACCTGACCATAAATGTATATTTTAGTGGAAGGAAACATGGGGCTGATTCTTCAGCTGACATTCAAGGCTGAGTTAGAATTGATTAGCTGCACGAATTTACTTTAAACAAGCATCTGTGACTTTTTAAAGTGATCCAATACCTAAGGAAACAGTTTCAAAAAACAAGATGGGCTCCCACCAACCTGTTGGGGTGGGGGGAGTGGAAAAGAAGTGAGAAAAAAGGCATAACCTGTGCTGCTACAGGGCTGTTTGGTAATGATGTTAGCTAGGATTGTTCTGGTGCTTTTCCTTTGTGAAAATATAGCCACTTCATTAAAAAAATAAAAAAAGGAAAGAAAAAGATAAATACCATCATCTCCATTATATAGATGGGGAAATGAGGCAGAGAGAGATGAAAGGACTTTGGCCTATTCATCCCACCAGGAAAACAACAACATCCAGGTCAGCCAAGTCCCTGTCTTTACACTTTGGTCCTTAGGCTATGGCTTTCTAACTACCTTGCACCTGTGTAAATAGGGAGGCAGGTGCAAAGTCCCCTGTGCTGTGGCAGCCGTGCCTTGGGAGGGCAGGAACGCAGAGAGACGTCCTCAGAGGGTGGCTGAGCGATGTCATTGTCCTCTCTTACCTCTGCTGCCTGCCCCAGACAGCAGCACTTGTGTCCTCCCCGGGCAGGAGGCATTGCTCCGGCAGTGTGAAAGCATGTAGTCAGCACCAGAGATTTCATGCTCTGTCTCTTGAAATCCAATATGAAGCAGTTGCCTTCTCTCCATCCCACAGGCTCATTACACAGCTCTGTGTGTGGCCTCTCCCCATAATTAACCTGAGGGGGTTACTTTCCTTTTCTAATTTGTAGGAAGTGGCTCATGACATCTGTTGCAGCCCCGAGGCTCCTTCCTGCAAACCTTTAGCTGGTTCTCGTTGAAAGAAAAGGCAACACAAAGAGGTGTAACAATTAACCAGGTTGAGTCCTGGCTTTGAAAGCAGCATCTTTCAATTGCTCAGTAAAAATCTGCTGAGAGCGGCGGACAGTGAATATTCTTTTTAAAGGGAACCGTGGGCTTAAATCTCATGACTAAGTGTCTTCATTTCTCTTCTTGTTAACACTTCAGGGAAAAACTAACGAACAACAACCAACCTAAGAAGAGTTTTAACGTGTTTTGCTTTTTTGTTCTGTTTGTCTCATGCTACAAAATTATAATAGTGCTCTTCCTCACAGTTCACACATTCTCCTTTGGAGACTTGCACTTACCTGTTGCATCATACCTTAACTGGGCTTGATACTCCAGGGAACTCCCCTATAAAAGCCACTAGAGAGTTTGATCCTGAAACTTAAGTTTGATCCTAAGACTTTTGGAAGTGAGAAACATCTTTCCTAGGTTCTAAAGGAAAAAGGGATCATTTGGGTTCTCTTATCACAAGAAATCTTTCCAGTTTTATCATTGTATTTTGGAGTTAGGTGATGTTTTGGCAAGGAAAAACTCCAAAAGAGACAGAAAAGTGCACCAGCTAATTCTGTGGGAGGGAAATCACTGGGGTGGGTGGGAAATTGGTTCTCACCAGCCAAGCTAGTTTGAGGTGATGCTCTCCCAGTCTTGCTTCTTGGAGCTCGTTATTATTTTTATAAAGCCAGTATTGTTCAGAACATGAAGAGAGAAGAGCTGTACAGGTGCATCTGTGTATGCATTAGAGATGTGAGAACATATGTAACTCTTATTGTCACTGATTTGTTACAGGGCTTGCAGTGAGATTTTTCTGATCTGGGCTGTAGCTGTTCTGAGAAACATAAATTTCTATCCTAGACCTGAAATATTTTGTACAGTAGATCAATTTTGATATACTTTCATCCCAAATTTGTACTTCCCCTCAAACTAGCATCTTCTGACTGAAATGCAGGCAGCTGGAAATGGTTGACTGTAATCTCACCCGACCTCTTGCGTAATGTGCTGCACAAAATCTCTCATGGTCCTTTCTGCAGCATTTCTGTTGGGCACAGAGCATTAGTTGTGTGTAGATAAAAACCCTTTTAGAAAGCTGTCTGCCCTGTGTTTGCAGCAGGCAGTTGTAGCCTGAGTCAGGCAGCTCTGACCTCCGCCAAGGCTGGTGATACCTTAACAGCAGTTGTGTGTGTGTGTACTACCGTAACAGCAACTGAATGAAAAAGGCTTTGAAGTTGCTGGCTGGCTGGGGAGCAAAAGTCCCTTCATCTTTCAGCACCAGTGGTGCTTGCCAGGCCATCCAGTGCTACTGAAAACCCCCTCCCTGCTCCTGATTGCGAGCGCAATGAAGATGACTGATAATCAAAGTGCCATTTGCCTCCTGCTCTCCATGCACAATGGAAGCAGCCTGGTGGGTCCTGCTGAGATTCCTATGTGTGTATGGGCTTTTTAGGTTGATATTCTTACTGGAGAGTTTTACAGGAAAGGAATCCCTTCCTGCATGGGCTGAGCTGCTGTTGGGTGAGGGCTTGCAGGTGAGCGGTGCCTGAAGTTTTGAGTTTTGTGGAGCACTTCATGCCAGCTTGGTCAGATCGTGGCCCTTCCTCTGGGGCCATTTCAGATCCAAGAGCAGGGACTCTGCAGAGCTGAGTGCATTGTCTCCTGCAAAACCAAGAATCATCCAGTGTGATGAACCCAGGTCTAAATCCCTGTTGTCTCCCAGCTGTGGGCTGATAAGGGTGGACTGTGCCCTGCCACATCCAAGCCATCAAGCTGTCCTCTTGGGGATGGACCTGTGTCCCCACCCTGTTCCCTGTGCCCTGGGATAATAGCAGCAATATCCCTATGTAGCCCTTGGCTCCCCATGAGTAAGGCTGGAGCTGTACCTGGGGTACAACATGTGTCAGGGAAGAAACATTTCTCCTCACAACACTGCACAACTACAAGGGCTCTTTTAGTTTTAACACTATGTATTTGAAAGGTCTGCTTGGCAAAGAGCTGAATGGCCCCATGAGCTGTGTGAAGGGGAAACATACTTGGCAGGAAATGTATGGCCCTGTTAATAAATAACAAGGATTATGTGAATGCTGTGTAGGGGGCTACAGCAGGACTGGGCTGTGGGGATACAGAAGTGAGGGTTCTGTTCCAAGAGGAGGGGGCTTTTGTGTGGGATGGTGATATGGGGGTGTATCCAAATGTGTAAGATCCTGGTTAAAAGCTGGTGGGCATGAGGGTTGCTGAGCTGACCCTTACAGCAAACAATTGTACAGAGAAGACATCACTTAGAGCCACTGGAGCCTGGGCTCTGCAGATCCATGGGTGAAAGGGCTCAGGGAGGAAGGGGAATCCCTGCTGTGTCCCTCAGCATTGTAATACTTTGCTTTGTGAACGTCAGAAAATTATTTTGTGAGTTCCTCCAAAAGTGCTGCTTGCTCATGTTTTGGGAGGAGAGGAGAGGGTGGAGGGTCAGGGGACAGGAAAACGTACGGTTGACATATTGTCTTCAAGTGATCTGTGACAGCTTTAGCCACTGAAGCCCTGACATGCCCAAGTGCTGATTTGTTGATCTCAGATTCACACTGCAGTGGCTGTGTCTTGCTAGAGGGGCCCTACTTAGGATTGCCTAAGAATTGCTCAGAATTGCTCTTCTGATATTACCTTGTTATGTCCCTGGTACAAAATACCTCTGCCACTTCTCATCTCATTCAATTTCAGGTTGCTTTACAGGCACTAGAATAATTTTATGATGCTGTGGTTGAGATGGAGATTTAAATTTAGACCTAAGTGATATGGAAGAAATAACATTAAGGAGTTGGGCCAAGCCTTCAAACTCAAATGTTTAATAATAGATACCTAAGTCTGCACAGGCATTTAAATGTGTTGCATTGTCCTGATCTGTGAAGACTGTTAAGCAGTTAATGCTATTAATTTAATGTGAATTTAATAGGCAGGCATCCTCTGCTACTTGCTGAGGACCATCCCCTCCACAAAGGGAACAGAGGCTCCAAATTATTACAGAAAAGCTCTGATTTCATCCTAGCCAAGTCTTGCAGCAGACCATAAAGCTGTAATGTTACCCTTCCCAGAACCATGACTCAGTCTCCAGTACTCAAGAGGATATTAAGGTATTTAAAAATTCACATTTAGGCACCGGTTACTTGTTTTCTGGCTAAGCGTTCAAATTCTAAAGCTTTCCACAAGCTTGTCACCACAACAGCTAAAAAATTCCTTAAGGTTCATCCTTTTGTGTTGTCCCATGACTCCAGAAGCTGTGACTACATGAAAACATACTTAATACCATTAACTCAGGGTGAAAAGAGCACAGCTGGCATCTTGGATGGTTTTATGTAAGTCCTAATATTACCAGCTTGGCTCTGCTCTTGTAAACTAAGGGCTACAAGTGGCATCTTCTTGTTCAGTTGCCTTTTTTCAGGAATTTTTCAAAGTCAGCACACCCAAGGGAGGGTGAGGTCGCTCCTCCTCCACCTTGTGCCCCCATCAACAATAAAAGTTGTGTAAGCATCGATTGCAGAGTTTTCTTTAATTGGGTGAGATGGTTTGGAGAGAACCAGCTGTTGTCCCTCCTCCCCAGAGAAGGTTTTGGGCTGACATAACCCAGCAGCAGGGAAGGTGGATAGACGAGGGAGGGAGGTGGGAAGGGAGAGCAGGTCCCACGCCTCCCCAAACAGAATTACGTGTCTGTCACTGCCAGGTCTTGAAGGAGACTGAAGCAGTTGACATAGGTTAAGCACTGCAAGAGCAGGACAAGTGCTCTGGCACTGTGTTTCTCAGCTGTTCGCATGAATCCAGTCCAGTGTCACCGTGGAGCCACCCACATCCCACCCTCAAGGCTCCCCAGAGGTAGTGAATGGACCTTTATCACCCCAAAATAAAAGTGTGGCTGTGCAGCAGCCATAGAGCTTGGCCCTGGCTAAGCCCTTGGTAGTTGGTAATGAAATTCAGGGAATTCCAGGCACAAGTGCTTTGTCATCTCCACTTTTATCTGGATGCCAGAAGCAATCTGTGCAGAGGAATGGAAGATCTTGGAGGCCACGCAGATAACTCTGCATGGGGCAGCCTCAAGGGGTGTCACTTTGCCGTGGTTTCACTTTCCCTGGAAAGGAATTGAGGGATAGGGACTTACCAGAGGGAAGGGGTGCATTACTGATCCATCACTGCTTGCCAGTGAAATGATAAGGTGCATCTGGCAGGAGGTCTCAGTGCATTTCTTCCTCGCTGGCTGATGTGGGGAGCTGGTGTGCTGCCCTGTGTTACAGCTCATTGGCTCCGGGCGTGAAAGAATTCACTTAATTTCACTTCACATTGACATTGCCACGTAGGGGAAGGGGTTACTTTTGCTTTTTAAAGTCTGACGTGCATGAAATCTTACATATTCTGTGTTTAAGAAGAGCAGCTAGTGGCTGTTCCAGCCCACAGCTGCAGAAGCACCATGGAATGACATAACACCCATGAACTGCTGCAAGATGTGGAAGTTCAGGATGCTCCTATATCACCCTTGGGTCTAGCTGAGAATTTTTGGAGGTAACACTTCCAGGGTGCAAGATGCCAGCTCATCATAGCTAAAATTTCGAGGGAATGATTGATTTTGGTCATTCATCAGGTTCATTTAAAAAAACTCAGCACTCGGCTATTATCATGTTTCACAACTGTGCCTGGGGGACTTTATCTTGGATCAGAAAAAGGCTAATTGTTGTACAAATAAAGAATGGTAGGAATAAAATTGTCTCCTAGGGAGGTTGTGATTGCCATTTACTTTCTCCAAATGAAATGTAAGATTGTCTGATTTGGCATAGTTTGGGTTTGATCTACAATTTAAATTACTTTTTCCCAAAAAGCTTGAAAAGATAAAAAATGAATAGCAGCTGCCAGGGTTGAAATGAAACACTCCCAAACTGCTGATAGAACATCTGACCAGATAGAAAGGTGTTCACAGATTAAAACTTTAAGAAAATGCTGAGGTTCTAACTTTTCATTATTTTTTGTTACCCCTCTTCATAATAGAATTTTTTTTGACATTTCACAAAAATATCTGGGGGCTATGAAACCATTTTCCCCTCACTTTCTTCATGGCTGCTGCAATAAGACTCTGGCAAGGGGTTTTTGGGGTGTGGGAGCTTTTCTCTATGGTTTTTCTTACCTCACTCCGAGCAGAATTAGATGATCCAACACTAAAAACAGCTAAGTCCAGTATGGCATTAGAGCCTGCTCTTGCTGCTACTGGCTGAACTGCACTGGTTTTTTTTTTTTTTTTTGAATTATGGTTTTTGCAGTGCAGACAAGGCCATGATTATTCTCTCAATGTGGGGCTGGTGATGTCATGCTGTTTCAGAAAGTAGGTTCTGCGTGTGCTAAAATAGCTATGAATTTCATGATACAGAGAGAGAGCCCTCATGGCTGTGGAGTAACATCACACATTCCATTAATACAGTGCTAAAGTTCTACTTCCACAAAATATGTGGCAATACACACACATGGATTTTTTGTATGTAGGTTGATGTCACGTCCTGATCTGCAAAGAGATGTGATAAAATACAGCATTTTTACATGCTGTTCATGTGTGTGTATATACATATGCAGAAGAACTGATTGTAAGATGCTAAGCTTTGCAATCATCCTTTTTATTTATAAAAATAGATTTGAAATAATTTTTAGTATCTTCAGTCATTTGTTGCATTGTTTAAACATCCTCTTTTGCCTCTGCCCTTTCCACTTTGCCTTAATTTCCAGGAACAGTCACTGTATTTTAGCACAGCCTGGATGGCTTGTGGGGCATTTCCAGGGTCAGAGGAGTTGGGTGGGGAGATCAGCAGGAGCCCTCAGGCACCAGCAGTGCTGTTGCTGCATGGCTGTATCAGCAGAGGTGCATCAGCACCAGCCAGAGCACAGTGTACCTTCCTAAAGGCACTGGGAGGGTGGGAGAGAGAAGGTACACTCTCTGCCAGGCTTGGTTTCTTTCCTTGAACAGCAGCCAGAGGTTCTGCAAGGCACACATTTTGGCTGCTCATCTGTGCAGAAGCCCTTACCACCACACCTCTGCTGTGTCCTGCAGGCGCGTGGTTTTGTGCAGAGCCCTGCACTGCAGTTTGAGGAGTAGCATTGCAAATGTTCACCATCCACTGGGTTTTGGAGCTGGGTGTGTTCCTAACACCCTGGGCTTGCAGGATGACACAGGCTTACTCACCACGAGCAGCGTGTTCACACAGGAGCAGAGGGACGGAGTCACTTCTGTGTGAAATCCCAGGTCTCGAGGGTTGTGTGGGCTGCTTTGCCTTAAGGCTGCTGCACAAAGTTCCTTCCAGGTCAGACTGCTGCCCTTTAGTCCAACCTGGCTCTTGCTCAAGGGTGAAAATAGAGGGTTTCTTGTTCCAAAACAGCAGCAGAGTTGGTGGCCTCAGTCCAATGCACCTCCCAAACAAGAGCTGGCACCTATTTTCCTTACCTGTTTAGCCATGATTTATTCCACAGCCTTTTTCTGCAATGCCATGTGGGTCTGGAGTTCTGCTGTCCTGTGTGTTGTGCAACCTCAAGCCAGACAGGGCTGAACTCTGTATTGTCCTCCTCTGTCATACCTGAGGACGTGTTCCCTGTAGTGGCAGGGAAATCCACAATCTCTGTATAGATGCACTTTTCCCTCTGCTGTCAGTGATGTGAGTTCCATGACTACTGAAAGCACTCTAGAATACTTATGAATAAGAGAATAAACTTAGCTCTTGGCAGTTTGTAGAGCCACTGGAAGTCTTCTTCTTGACACAGCATGTCACGTCTTCCTTCTTTGCTCATCTCTTAAGTCTGAGTATTTTCATTTTGCTCTTTCCACTTCTCTCTGGGAAGAAAAAGTACCTGCAGGTTGTACAGCCATGGAGTCACCCCCTTCCTTCTCACAGTACATGATTATCTGCCTTACTTATTTTATTGAAACCACAGAAGATTGGGTTTGTTAACAACTGCTGACTAGAAAAAGAAAGGTTTGTAGTACAATCCTGGGGGAAAAAGAGGTGAAAAGGCAAGAGAAGAAAAAAGAAAGAAAAGAGAGAAGAGAAGAGAAGAGAACAGAAGAGAAGAGAAGAGAAGAGAAGAGAAGAGAAGAGAAGAGAAGAGAAGAGAAGAGAAGAGAAGAGAAGAGAAGAGAAGAGA
>VXAX01004364.1:272410-387753 GCA_013399835.1 Leptocoma aspasia
AAAAGAAAAGAAAAGAAAAGAAAAAAGAAAAGAAAAGAAAAGAAAAGAAAAGAAAAGAAAAGAAAAGAAAAGAAAAGAAAAGAAAAGAAAAGAAAAGAAAAGAAAAGAAAAGAAAAGAAAAGGAAAAGAGAAAAGAAAAGAGAGTAGCTTCACATTATTTTGAAAGTCATTCCAAAGAAATCCCTTTCACTTGTACAATGATTTCTTCTCCTGGGACATCTCTCTGCAATAGTTGTCCTCTTCCTTTAAGTGGTTACATATTAAGAATGTGATATCCTGCCAGAAGAGTCTTGATTGCTCTACTTCAGGCTAAATGAACTGGAAAAAAGAAAGAAGCTTTATAAGATTGGTGCTTTCTGCTAATTGTTCTGCAGAGAGGCTCATGCTAATACTAATCTATGTGCCAGGTAAAAAACTCTCATGGCACAGTTCTGTTTCTTTCACACTTCTGTACTGGGGGGATGTTTGCAGTAATATTGTCAGAGCTGCTTCTCTTTACTGTACCTGAGTGGATTTAAAAGATGTGCAGATGTGGCATGTAGGGATGTGGTTTTAGTGGTGGACTTGACAGTGCTGGTTTAATGGTTGGACTTGATCTTAAAGGTCTTTTCCAACCCAAATTGTTCTGTGACTCTGATTCTTTGCAGATGTGTCATCATGAGCACATCCACAGGCTGAACTCCTCATGCTGAGCTGGTTCCAGTCCTTGCTGTAACCCTTAGAGTTGCAGCTGACATTTGGTGTGTGCCCACATGACTTCTTGTCATGTCACCGTGTCCCTAACTTCTTAAAGTGATGGATTTTCCCTGTTTTACCATGACCTGCCATGCTGCTGCTCCATAAATCAGTGGTTTCCTTTTCTGTCTTTCACAAAAGAAAATTTTACTGGAAAATGTTTGGGCACCTATTGACATAGTACACTGAGGCCTGCTGAGCTCCTTGTGCCAGGCCATGGTTTCACAGCAGGGGATTTGTCCTGGAGTGGGAAGGCATCACCTGCTTGTCATGGTAGAGCACTGGGACTCAAAACTGGATTCCTGATGCTGCTGCTACAGACTCACAGGGCAGCCTTGGACAAGTCTCTCTCTCTCCCCATGGGATGCATTATATTTGCAGTGCAGCTAATGTGAAATGAGGTGGAGATGCCAGCAGGGATCCTGGCAGCAGTCGATGTGTGATGTAGATGGACCTGGTATTTTCCTGTCTCTGACGTGTGTGAGACCACCAGACAAAGCTTTTTGAAGCCTTTAATTCATAATGTATCCTGTGTCATCCTTATGTGGCTAGGCAGCTGTGCAAAGTATTATTACTCCTGGTTCTTGTATTCCTGAAGCGAATAGTGAGCAAGAACATATTCTAGAGAATTTCTCATGCACAACTGAAGTGGAAGGAATGAAATTGTTCACCTTCAAGATGGTGTTTCCCCTTCTTCCCTAAATTTTGGGTTTTGGATAGTTTGAACAAGCACTTTATTACTGTTTTGCCTTAACTTCTGTATTTGAAACACCAGATCGCTATACCTCCTCTGTGCTGGATGTGCTCCAGCCTAAACAGTCTCCATTCTGCTTGCTTAAATTCCTTTTTATAGTTTCAGCTGAATGTGGAATTCTTTTTTACTCCTCTGTCTAAACTGCCCTGTGCCATTCCTCAGGGCCATGGGACAGCTTGTGTGTTCCTCCCTGGAAGTGGCAGCATCTCAGTAGTGTGTGAAGCAGGGTCTGCGTAATCCTTTGGGATCTTTCAGGATAAAAAGCTGCTCTATAAATACTGTATCATTTTCATTGTCATTCTGGATTCAGGAGGGGAATGATCCCACTTAGTTAAAGCAGGATGAAGTGTCTATTTTCATATTTGTTTAATTGAACCACTCAGCATGTCTGATAGTAATGGCTTTATTTGAAGCATGTGGTTCTTATGAGCTGTTAAGATACCAACAGCATTTGGATTAGTTTTTTTGCCAAGAAATCCAGGTCAATTCTTCAGGAGAATTAAAAAAAAAAAAAAAACCCAAAAAAACTAAAGCAAACTTTATTTTAACAGTGTCTTGAATTTCACTTTAGGTTCCATAAATATTTATCAGTGTTCCTTTTGTAATACCCATGAGAGCCCTTGGCAAGACATGGGGTCTATCTCCAGAACACAGAATAGAAATAAATTCCCCAAACCATGCTGGAGAATTGGAGGTAACTTTAGCCCATGCAAGAGACCTGAAGCCAAGCAAAGAGGTGATCGTGGTTCTTGAATTACTATTTGTAGAGAGAAGAGGGAATGAGAGGAAAAAAGGAGAAGTACTGGGAGAGGAAAATCTAAACATCAGTAGTAGGTATGTGGGAGCCCTGAGCAGGAAGGTAGAGATCATTTACCAAGGCAATGACAGAAAAGTGACTTCTGCTTGGATTGCAGTTGCTGTCTCCTCCTAATGCCTCCAGAAAAGTTAACAATATTTTCTCATGCCCTAGAGAAAAAGGGAGGAAGTTTTACATTTTTGATGAGGACTGGTAATGCCATCTATTTCAGAAGATCAGGCCAAGAAAGCACTGGGGAGCCACCCTATGAGCCCCCTTCCCCCAGTTTCCTCTGAATACCTTTGATATTCCCGAGATCTTGGTTCACTTCTGTGGTTTTCAGCACTATATCTAAGAAAAAGAAAAAAAGAAGCCTGTGATGATTTCAAAGGCTTGCCTATAGTTAAGTACTTAACCAGAGGTTTAGGGTGCAGGGCTTTTGATTTAAGAGCAAGCCCTGTTCTGTGCAGTTGAGGGGGGAAATAGCTGAAATTTAATCCTATCCCTGACCACAGATTGAGATTACCAAAGCTGTACAAAAGCAGGGAGTTAGAATGAAGGAGGTGTATTGAAGGAAGCGGGACCTTGGCTTCTAGCAATGCGCTCTGGTTGCTGGATCGACTCCAATAAAAATTTAAATTCAGACAAGCTGAATGCCTTATTTGTCTGGTTAAGGGGGAAAAAGGTGGGGATGGGTGAAGTTTTTCCTTTACCTCTGAATGTTAAAATAATGGTAATAGGATGTGAGAGGTATATATTCCTTAAGAATCAACTATTGTAATATCAGATAATTGACAATTGTTTTTTTTTTTTTTTTCTTCTTTATGAGCTTAAGCTGGAAAATGGCAAAGCATGGATAAATAGAGGTGTGAGAGGGGTTTGCTGGAGGAGAACCATTTTATAGTGAGATGGGAGCCTATCTGTCCACAGATTTAGAATACCCTTCAAAATGCTTGACAACTTTGATCTCCCTTAAAATTAATGGAATTGAGTGTTGCTGACACTTCACAAGATCAGCATGTCTCCTTGCATGGAGAATTTCCAGCAATGATCAATGATCTCCATACCAGTCCTCAGTTGTCTGCAAGTACTAAAAGAAAAGTATAAAGGAACCATTAACCCCGTGTTTTCTGTTTTCACAGACATGTGTCTGGGGCCATGTAGCAGTTGATATTCTATAGCTTTCTATTCCTGCCACACTGTTCCTACGTATGGTTTTGGAAATGTGGCTGAGGTTTGCCAGCAATTCCTTAATCTGGTTACTATGGAAGTTAAGGAAAAAAAATCAGGTAACAACCTCCATCTGCAAAACTACTTCTGGTTTTGTGACTGGGATTCATACATAGTCAGCATAGTCAGATCATTTTTTACTTAAAAATACCCTCTCTCCCTCACCAAAACAGGAAGCATCTTTCTAGGGATGCTTGGGAAAGTGTTTGACTTTTATGTGACTGAGATAACTGGGAAAAGTATTAAGGCTAGAAAAGGTTTAGCCAGACAGAAATACCCATCATACTCGATAGATGTATTACCTGTGCTCAATCTGTCGTATTCCTAAGTTACTCACATTTTTCTTCTCAGGCTGGTTATTTAAAAAAAAAAAAAATGGAGTTTCAGCTATCCTTTGGAGCTTCATAAAACTTTCTTAAAACATCTTTGCAGCCCATTTCTTAATCCTATTCCATCATACAGCTCATGCCAACAGTACGGTTTGGCAAGGGGCTGTTTACCTTTCTGCACCATGTCCAGAAAAAGTACAGGAGGGGCAGAGCCACAGCCAGTGTGTGCTGGCAGGGTGCACACAGGCACTTCTCCTCCTGCAGCAAGGGCTGCATTACTGAGGGGTCTGTGCAGCATTTACAGGAGCTGAGCTCCAGCTCCTGGCTAACGAAGAAGGAGGGGAGGGATCCTTGCTTTGTTCCTGTACCCAGGGCTTTGGTTTACACAGCTTCATTGTATTGCACAGGGCCTTCCTGCCCTGCAGCTTGACTTGCTCCGTGACAAATTATTCCTTAATTACGGGATGGCAGAAGAAAAGCTTTACAGCCCTGAGGTTATTCCTAACAAATCAGGTTACAGAAGACTTGAAAATTATATTGAGCAGAAAAGCACCATGAGGTTTCCTTGGGTGCTTGGGCTGTGTTAAGCTTTACTAAGGCAATGTGTTAATGAAGCTTGTTAAAATGCAATTATACGTTAATGCTGTGGATGCAGAAATGAGGATAATCAGCAGAGAGGTGCTAGTGAAGCTGTTGTGATTAGCATGATTTGTGTGTGTCACTGCTGTGCTCAGGGCTTTCACCCCACTGTGCAAGGTGTTGTGTGAACACAAGAAGGCTGTGCCTCAGGAGCTACCTAGGAGTATGAGATGAGGGAGGGTGGCAGGAAGATGGGTGGAGGAAAGCATCAGTGAGATCATAAAATCTTATAATCATAGAATGGTTTGGGTTAGAAGGAACCTCAAAGATCATTTAGTTCCAACATCCCTGCCACAGGCAGTGACACCTTCCACTAGACCAGGTTGCTCCAAGCCCCATCCAGCCTGGCCTTGAACACTTCCAGGGGTGCAACAGCCACAGCTTAACAGGGCAACCTGTTCCGGTGTATGCTAAGTAAAGAACTTCTTCCACTCATCTAAATCTCTTCTTCTTTTAGCTTTTAACCTGTTTGATGATGTTGACCATGAGGACCAGCAGGATGCCAGGCTTGGCTGCTGACCAGTGATGGTGGGTTCCTGGTGCAGGAAAGCTTTAGGGGGCATGTGGAGGGAGAGAGCCAATGCCTCAGCCAATGTCAATGGGCAGCTGCTCCCAACATGAGGCAGGAAACACCTATGATTTTCTTTGAAAAATGTAAAAAGGCAGGAGAGAGCCTGGACATCTGGCACAGCTTGGAAAGGGTGGACCTCTGGTAAGGAAGAGGTGATAGAACAGTGATTGGGAAAAGGCCAGGAGGAGCCTTGACAAGTGAAGAAAAGTAGCAGCTGTTTGATGTGGCAGAGAAAGGGAAAGGTAGATGTGAGGAGAGGGAGAAGTGGCCAGAGCAGTGCCTAGAAAAAAATTAATATGGATGAGGCAAGAGTGTGCTTTGCCAAGGCTGGAGCAGAGGAGTCTTGATGAAATATGATGGGAGTCTGGATGCAAACTGCAAGTGAGTGGACGGGCAGCCAGGGCTGGGCTTATCAAGGAGCTGCAGAAAGGCTTTGGCTCAGGGTCTGAGCCGGGATGGGGAGAGCTAGAGAGAGAGCAAAGCAAAAAATAACACCAGGGCTGTGGGCCTGAGCGACAGGCGGGACAGTAGCAGTGTCCACAGCAATTAAGGAAGGAGGTGGGGATGGGGGAGGAAGATTAAGAGCTCTGAGCTTGAGCTGACAGCTCGACATCCAGGAGATGTCAGGGAGACAGGCAAGGTTTTCGTCCGGACAGAGAGAGACAGGCCCGGATGATCGGATCAGACAACTGGGGGACTGATTTATGTGAGAAGATTAAAAGAGCTGCTTGTAAATATATGTATAGCTTGGCTAAGTGACACCTGAGGGGACAATAACTGTCTGCAAGTGTATGAAGGGATTGGATACTGGAGCCAGGAGGAGGGGGAGGGAACAGTTTAGGAGTGTAGATCAGGATTTTGACTAGAGGCAGTGGAATAAGGTGGAGCAAAGCTGGCTGTATTGCCTTGTTAGGGAACATATCTCCCCTGGAAAACTGTGAAGATTCTTTGGTGAGTCTTAAGACCTCCATATCCATCTAGGTTCCCATCTGCCTGTGATCACAGGGTGCCTGGCAATCTGGTGTGTGTCCTCACAGCACCTCAAGAGAGGAGGATGTCCCCAGCTTTGTGCAATTGTGCAATTTGTGGCACTTTGGTACCTTGTGTGACCCTTGCTCTCTGACTATCAAGGACCTAAGAAAGTACCTTATCCATTAGGTTCTCTTCCCTTTTATTTGTCTCTGTTTTAAAAGGCCATTTCTGCAGATAGTACAGAGAGGGGGATGGGAACGAGACCTCATAGGGCTTCTCCAGCCCACAGTTTGTGAGATTTTCTCCACATGTTCCTTACATCTTTTTAACTTAGAAAGTTTTGCTCCTCTGTGAAGCCAAGGGGAGGAGAAGCAGATACTAATTTGTTTCTCCTGGGCTCATCTATGGGCCAGTGCCAGTCCAGTGCCTCGTCTCTGCCTTTTTGAGTATTTCAGAGGGGGATGCAGGGCATCTGCAGGAGGCAGCTCCAGAGTGAGCTGTCTCTTGGGAGATTTGGTTTCCTAACACTGGTTACAGCCTTTTGCAGGTCCCAGGTTTCTATTTATTTTGAGCAACATTGCTTAGAACATGAAAGGGTTTTCCTAGGAAACTTTACCAGAACACCGAGAAAAGTAAAAGGAATGAGCATAAAGTGGATCCATCCCAGCGTTTGTTATTTGATTTTCTGGTGGAGGTTCTGCTGTGATACCAGATGGGGGTTATATCCTCACATAAGTCTTTCAAAGAAAGAGCCCTATTTCCAAACTTAAATACCAGCTGTCTCCTTCTGTCTGAGCACCCTTTCCATACCTATCCACGTCTGGCTGGTCTTTACATTGCTGTCCTAAAGAGATGAAATTCATGTGGTGACATTTTTTGAGGGTCAATCCATCTCCATCCCTTCCAGTAGCTTTTAAGCCTATAAGCCAATTTCACACAGGTTGTTTGAGAAGGAATGATTTGAGATACTAAGTTCAAACTTCGTGAAAATGGGAAGTCATGTTGAAGGGATTGTAATTGTGCTGCATCCCACTGCCAGCACGCTTGGAGCAAAGGCCATTGCAAGTCTTCAGCCTTTTCTAAATATATAGATGAATTTTCTAAAGAGAGAGACATTAATGCAGCAGTGACAAACAAGCAAATAAATAAATGAAGATGTCATCAGATTCTTTCCCCCTAATAGGCCCTGGGAAATACCTCCACAGAATGTAGGGCCATTGGAAACTAAGATTTGTTAATAAATTGCCTGTCATTGCAAACTGCCCCATCCTCACTGTGGGGTTTTACAGGTATCAGTGGGAGATGTGAATTGCTGGTGGCTGTTGCACCTCTTTTTGTGCATGAGGTTTCAGGGTGTCACCCCTTACCAGTGCCGAACCGAATCTCATCGTGCATTGTCAATAAAAAATAATACAGAACCAAATAGTACAGAACCAAATTATGCAGAACCAAAATTCTTTTCCAGCTCTTCATGCAGACTTTAGCTGCATTTTAATGGTAGAGCCCTTAAGTAGAGCCCAGAGGTCTCTGACCTATGAAGGTTTCCTTTTCCCTGCAAGGAGTTCGTGCTTGACCTTGGCAGTCACAGTTACAAGCAGAGCTCCCTGCTCTGACTTTCGCTTCTGTTTCAGCAAGACCAAAATCTGTGGGGTCTTTCTGAATATTTCCCTCCTCACCCCATATTGCTGAAAATGAGCCTGAAGTGTTGACAGACAGCAGCACTCTCAGTGTGTAGGAATCCAACATAAACAGACTTGCTGCTTGTGTACTTGGACATGTTAAACGAGGTCCCTGCTTTGATCTTCCTTGCACTATCCTAAAGCCCAGCAAGCAAAGGCTAAGTAAACAGACCTTTGATTTCAGGGCTGTTTGGAGCAGAGGTCTTGTAAAACTTTTATCAATGGCAGAGTTGAGCTACTGAAGTCCCTCTTGGACTGTAGGTGCTGCAAGAGTAGCAGTGTGGTTTTATTGACCCTAACATCCATAATGACAAACATCTGGGAATATGAGCCAGCTTCCTGTTGATTGTAATGTACCAGTTTCTCTAGGAGAGACACCTGCTTATAATCTGTATGGTGAATGGAGCATAAGCTATTTCAGATCCTACAGCTATTGGATCCCACAGCCAGTGCAGCCTTTTGTTAATACATGTCATAAAGATGCTTTAAAAAAATCACATGGGACCCACCCGTGGGAAACGCTCACGTTACTAATCCTGTGTGTTCAACTCTCCTTGGTCAAACCCCACAAGAACCAGTACGCTGGCTGAAATAGCTTGAATGTTACAACAAATTGGGTTTTATTAATTTGTTTCCTGTTTTCAGAGCATTTAGTGATTCCCCACAATCACAAAGGTCACAAATTTTCTTTCATGTTTAAATAAACAGGAGATTCTCCTTCAGGATTATGCCCTCGAAAAAGAGACAGTAAAAAACAAGCACTTAATATCACAATATTTAAAAATTAAAATTGTGAGTTCTGGCAAACTCCCCTCAATGATTGAAACACAGGAGTTGGGTTGGCCTCTGCTTTCCTCTAATTTAGTATTTTTCTCTGTCTTCTGGTGAATTACATGAAGGAGGCTTTGCTTCCCTTATATTCACTGTAGGAAAGTAACGTAGGAGAGTGAGATCCTGCCAAGATATTTTACTTTTTAGAAACATTATCAAATTTTCATTGTTTTCAACACTAAAAACCACTATACTTATAATAGTGGAGTCCAGGCTGTTCCCAGTGGGCCAAAGCTGTGGACCCTCTTGGTGGAGCCATTTCAGGCAAAGCTTGACTGAGCCCAGGACCAAAAGCTGAAGTGTTTTGCTCAGCCCTATCAATGATTATTGCTTCATATCAAGAGAAATGCTAAATGACAAAATAATTGACCAGCTGTTCATGCCAATAGCACTTGTGCTGTACCTTCTGGAAGTAAAGTTGAGATTGTTGGTGGTGTAAATTGTGAGTCAGAGTGCATCTGGTCCCTCTTGCCTTCCACCATCACACTTTTATAGCTTGGCCTTAAATGATGACCTTTCTTGCATTGCCTGTTCCGCCTTAGTCATGAACTGATTCTTTACTGTCAGTCAAACAATGCAGCACTGTTCTCCCTTCGGAAGTGAATTTTGTCTTTTGTCGAATAGTCACATCCACTATTAGATAAGAAGTGTTTTTAACAGCCCTCTATTTGTTGCTATTTGATGGCAGTTCTTTGATCCCCGGAGGGGTTTGCAGCGCTGTTTGTAATATACAGCAAATTGATTTTACACTTTTCCATCTTTTATTGATGAGTTTTCCAATGGGGTTTCACTGTAATCAGGTTGGAGAATACCATGGCACAGACATTGGGAGGGGGTTGGAATTTACATGCAATAAAGATTAGGGGATTAGCTGCTGATTGGGAATGTGCTGATTTCTCCAGCCTCAGGTACAGCAAGGGATCCTGCATGTCTGCTGTTCTCTGACCTTGGGTTTTGACCTCTTGACTTCTTGCTCAGAACTGCCAGCGAGCAGCACGGAGCGATTCCTGACGTGGCTTCCCTCAAGAACAAGTTCAAGTCACTTCAACAGTAAAACCTATTTCTGTGAACGGGGAAGCCCAGAAACGTTTGTGCAAGTGGACAAGCTGCTCAGATGTGCATGGGCCGGGGCAGGCTGGGCAGACAGGCTGTGGCAGCACTTCAGTGTGCAGCCAGGAATTCCTGCTGACAGCTGAGGCACCGTGCGTGTGCCGGTACCCGCACGTGCGCGATGGGATGCGGGGCTGCTCCGCGGTCACGCGGCGAGACAGCAATTCTCCGTGCACAGCTTTTCCTAGATAGCGCCTGGGCTCTCAAGGTTTCTCCCCCTTCCACTTGCAGGAGGGTAGCTGGGACTGCACATTACCAGACACTGAGGTAATAGGATTGCACATTAATTGATATTCCAGTGGCTCTATCTACCTGCTGGATATGATGTTACATTCCAGCGCGCAGCCTGCCTGCGGAATGGAGTCGCTTGAAATCAACGGAGCAGTTGATGTCAGCAAAACTCCCGTGTGTCTCTGTAGCTGCTGAAGTTTGGGCAGCTCAAATAAAGCAACAGGCTGTGCTAAGAACAAGGGGTTGGTAGTTTGCTTGTGTATCAAATAATAATTAGCACCGTCTTGCTGCTGATGCAGATGTACAGGAATAAAAGGCAGGCAATGTGGGATCTTCAGCAAAGGAGAAGTATTTCCAAATCCATAGTTTGGGGAATCTAAATGGATTTATATTTTAAATATTTGTTTTCAATGGTTCAATTTTGGCAAAATTTACCCACTGCTAGGTGGTGGTTTGCTAATACCATTCATCCTGACACATGCCATGCTGGTGTGCAATAGAGGTAGAGGAGGAATACCTTCCTCCAGGTGATGTGAAGCAGCTTGTGAAGCAGCAAGGAGTACAGCAAACCTTTGGACATACCAGATTAAATGCAAATCTGATTTTATCTGGTTTTAAAAACTGAACAGTCCCAGGACTTTACAGCACAGCCTCTGGCAGTCCTAGCTGGTGCAATTGAACATAGTAAGTCTGACAGAACAAGCCTTCACTCTTCCTGATAGTAAAACGAATAAAGCCAGGTAAGAGTGCACTAACCCTGTTGTGAGCAAACCTGAGGAGGGGCAGAGGAAGTGGGTCTGTGTGGAGCTCTCCCAGATGCAGGCAGGGTAGAAAGCTGCCCTTGCCTCTGTCCCAGTGAGTGCATTGTGTTTTTACATGAGGTAGTGTGTGTTTCAGTGTCCGAAGAGCAGGAACCAGATGGGAATGCTATAAAAATTCAGTGATAGTTTCCCTGTGCAGGAGGCTTGGTGTCTCTTGAGTTTAAATGTAGGTTTTCAATGAATCAGCCTTGGGAAAACTTTATTTTAAAGTGCATTTAAGTATTTTCCCCTTCTGGAAGTGGCGTACACATGTCTATAAGCTAGATCGTGGAATGGCACAGCAGGAACAAATCTTTAAAGTGAAATATTTGGTGCTGAGGAGGTGATGTTCACACTAAAGGCATTTTGGGAGTTTATTCTGGATCAGCTCCAGTCTGGTCATGTAGATTGAGTGCTTGTTAATGGAAATGCCAGAGGACAGCTTCTGCTTTTGTTTTTCCAGGGACCCAGGTAGCAGTTGCTGACTGTCTGCATTAGCAGCTGGTGGGGCTTGGGAAGAGTGGATCTATAAAGCAAAACATTTGGTTTTGAGGATGTGGCACCCCCATTTCAGAGGAGTGTTTCATTTCAGAATAGCTTTAATCTGATCCTGAGAACTAAATGCCCCTTGCAGCTCAATTTCATACAAAAGCAACTTAGTCCATGTGCACCAAAACAGCTTCATGATGTGAAGCAAATTGTAATTGGTGGTGAAGATAAAAAAATTAATTTTAAAGTACGTCTCTGGTCCAGGCTAAGACATTAATGTAGGCATATGTAAGGCAGACCTTTATGATGAGAGTTTAATTCAGAGAGAAAGAGCCAGCTCCTATCATATCTGCCATGAGAGGTACAGTAGGACAACAGTGAATAGTTTCAGGCAGGATTTTAAAATGCTGCTGTCTTAAAGGTGTGTTGCATTTTTCTTTTGGAGCAAGATTATTTTTTTGCTTTTAATTTTTCTTCCAGAGGAAGACAAGTTATATGTATAAAGATACACACAGACATATGTATGTATATATATTTGTTGTTGTTGTTTATTACTGTCCAAAATCAAAACTGTTTTCATATTTTAGGAATACAACAACCAATTAAAGAATACTACCATTGCTTAATCAATATACTTTTAAAATCACAAGTTTTTTGCTTGCGTATGTTTTACTTTGATTGGTCAAAATTATTACACAAAATATTTCTTAAGCTGAAAAGGGGAGAAAACCAGGCAAAACTCTTTGAAAGAGCAAACCAGGTAAAGTCTTGCGTCTTGACAAAAATGTGATTTTCTCATAGAAAAACAGTTCTGCCAAAGTCTCCATACCAAGCCTGCTATGCAGCCATTCAGCTGGAAATGCTTTCTGTTCTAGAGAAGCCTCTGAAAATATCTCCAGTTCTTAAATACCACAATGTTTATCTCTTTGTGGTCACCATCAAACAGTTGTTACCACGCTTTTGTGGTGACCAAACATAGAAGCCCCCAGAGATGAGGGCAGAGGAAAGGGAGGGCTGAGAGCAGCCCTGGCCATGCAGGGCACTGCCACTGATTTCCCAACAGCAGAAGGCTTAGGGATATTTTGGCAGTGTCCCATGATCGAGAATGAGCGTTCAAAATGGTTTTTCTTCTGAGTCCTTAGTGTACTAATCACACCTTTTCCATCCTGAGTCTTGAGAAAGGCCGGTAGGAACCAGCAGTGGATGGCAGATTTTAAAGTCTTCTCTACTTTTATACCTTAGAGTGAATTCTGGTAAAAAAGATCTTTAGGAATATTTTGAGGAAAACCAAATCCTTGGATACAAGTGGAAACGGCTCCTGTGTCAGTCTATGGCTGAAAACTTGCTGCTGTGGACTAGCAGGAAGGCAAACCAGCTGTTTAAAGGTCTGTGTTCCCATCGTTCCTGTGTATGGCACAGAGTCAACCATCGTGGTTTCTGTTTTCCTGCAGACATAAACAATGACACTTACAATTTCCTGCTTGCACAGTGCTCACACAAGCGCCTGTCTCTAAGGGAAATGTCTAATTACTTATTAAACCCTGCACAGTGCTCAGACTGGGTTAAATATTGACTACCAAAGCTCAACGGGAGCCTGTGTCACCAAACGTGAACTTGGGCATCCTATTGTCTAGGAGCTGTTCAAATCAAATGGATAAGTGACAAAATGCTGCATGCAGGGAGGAGGGACAAAGAAGGGGACAACGGAGCAGGACACAGAGCAGGTTGTCCCAGAAATAAACACCTATCTTTGGAGCCTGGGGATTTGGAATGTGGTTGCTATTGGTGGCTTGAAGGGGAGTTTTGTTACCAAAAAAAAGTGAATTAAACTGAGTCTTGTGGAGTGTTTGGTTTGTTTTACTGAAAGTCTTAAAGATGTGGGCGATTTGGCTGGAAAATCTTCTGGGCTTGTGAAGCAGGATTTGCATGGTTGGGAAACAGTTGGAAGGGCATAGTACAATGGTATTTATGTTAAAATTTGGGTAGATCCACCCCAGAAGGTAATTCAGGGCTGCCTGACTGGATTGCTTCCCAGAGATTATGGGAAGCAAACAAATGTCTTGTGTTGGCAGGAATGGTCCCTCTGTGACCTGTGGTGGAGATGGTGGAGGTTTGGGTTAGGTTTGGAGGGAGAAGGTTGGGGCTATGGAATTTCAGTTGGGTTCTGGATCCTCCCTCAAGCCAGAGGATTTCTAGCTTTTTTCCAGAATTAGGCAGTTTGTCCTGCCTGGAAATAGGAGGCTAAAAAAAATAATTCTAATTTTAAAACCTTGAAGGCCATTTTAAGGCCATTTCTTTTGAAAAAATGCCCAACAAATTAGGAATGCCATTTTTTAGATGGGCTTGCCTTCTTGTATGGGAATGGAAGAGGTAGATTGTGTGGGTGTGTGTGCCAACACACCTTTGTTGTACTTATCTCTTCTCTAAAAAAAGTTTTCTGATTATCCATTGAGCTGCATACCTGAACTGCTCCATCAGTATAATTTTAGCATTTGAGTAGAAATATTAGTCCTCTCCTTTGGCCCACACTAAGCCCACTGGCAGCACTTGAGAAACAATAAATAATATAATTTCTTCCACACTAGAAACTTTCCAGCATATGAAGTCTGTTTCTTCAAAAGTAATTTGAAGCAATCCTAAGTTTCCTTTGCATTTGCTACCTTGAAACCTGAGGGATAAAGTTACTATTTTTTGCTGCTGAAAAAATGTTCGGCAACAATTGAAATTGAATGTCACCCATGCACATTTAATTTAATAAGATGGTAATTTCATGTTAAATAAATACCAACTGATTATTGAAAACATATGCTCAAAGGATTTAGAAACCACGTAAGAGATAGGTATCTCATCTACTGTTGTTGAACTAATAAATCTAAGCAATAATCAAGTGCCAATTGTTTAACATACAATAACTATTTTATTAAATGTCAGTGAAATGTGTATGCAGGGCACTTAATTAAATGGAACATGTTCCCAGATATTCTGTTTTTCTTAGTTTTGGAACATCTAGAGTAGGAAATTTACTGGCAGCCTTCACCCAAGGGGCTAGTTATTACTCATGTAAAAATATGGCAGGTACTTTTTGTGCTATCAATAAATATCAATTTCATCAGGAAAGCAACTCCTACCACAGAGGTAGGGAAGAAAGAGAAGATATGGCACTTCACTTGCTGTGAAATGGATCTGCAAAGGTGTTTCATCCATCAGTTTGTTGGGCTGAGCAATGCATCCCAAGCCTGGAGTTTGCTCCTGCGAATAGTCCATGATTTCCAAATCTAAGCCTGACCAGCCATCGGGGCTGGTCAGCAAATACTTGTGGTGTTTTTGTGTTCCTCGCTCAGAGTGTTTGTTCTACAGAGATGCTGTTGGTTTTTTCTTTAATCTTTTGATTGTTTTTGATAAGCATTGTTTTTGTCTGTGGGCGCCTATGTTTCCAAGCCAAGAAGGACCCATTAGCTCATCTAATCTGATCTCCTCATGTCACTTACCAAAGCATTTGGACCAGTTACCCCCATGCTGACCCCTACTTTACTTGGCTAACACATACCTTTTGGAAATGGAAACTGTTTTGTTTTGAAAATATGAAAAGATGTTGGATTCACCAGTCCTTTGAACTGCTTATTCCATTAGTTAATGGGATACGTGGGCAACACATTCATCCTTTTATCTCTCTCAAAAAGCATTTTTATCAGTTCTGCTCTCCATGTAATGGCTTCCAACTGTGCAGAGAGCCACGAGTTCCTCTCTTTCAGGGACACCTACTCATGTTGATTGAAACTGTTCCCAACACTGCTTTGTAAAGCCTTCCCTGTGGGATTTGTTCCTTGGTAGAGCTTGTCCTAGCAGAGCCAGGCCTCTGTCCATTGATCCATCATTACAGCCTGAATGCCAATACAAATAATGGTAATAATGATATGCAGAGAGTGTGAGTGCATAATCCTCATGCTGGTCTTGCAGAGAGGGTTAAACTGTGGTAGAAAAGGTTAAGCTCCAGTTGTAAGCAGGAGTTGTCCAGCCCAGCTTTGGAGCAGCAGGTACCCCAAGATAGACAACTCTGGATGCCTGTTTCAAACATGGCTTTTAGGTGGTCCTTTCCAGCTGCCTGTGTACATTTTGAAGCATGGGAAGGGTAAAGGAAATCCACTTTGCTGTGCACCATCCTGGCAGTAAAAACTTTGGAAGCTCAGGTTTTACAGTGATGAGCGTGGTGAAGGCCAAATGTTGCCTCGAGTTTTGGTGTAAGAGATTGTGTTAACACCAAATGAGCAGTTTGGTTGGTAGCCTTTGTCCAATTCCTTCATCTCACTGTTGTAATGAAGCATTTCTGTGCTGAGCTCTATTTTCCTCATAGGACACACACTGTCTGTGGTACCCCAGTTCCTCATGCTAATTCCATGTGTTGATGGGTTGTTTGGGTGCTTCATTGTAAATGACTTTGCTAATTTGCTAACACAGCACTTCAAAAGAAGTCTTATCTATATAGAAAGTGAATGTGTTTGGTATTAAATAATAAAATATACATAACCCATGGGGCTCTTAAAACTTATTTAACTTCTTTATAAACTTTACAATACAGTATGTGGATATTATAAATTACTTTCCATTCCAAGAAACTGTCCGGGCTTGTTGACCTTCCTTGGAATTTCCTCTTTGTAATTATGTTTAATGTGTTAATAAAGTTCACTTTGAACTGTATGATGGCAAATGGTCTCATAGGACGTGGGTCAGTGCTGGTGCGTTCGCCATATGTGAAGCTTGATGTTAGTGTGCAGTTCAGTTGAAGGAATAGCAAGGCTAAGACCAAACAATTGTAGAAGCATTATCTCCTCCCCAGGTTAGCAGTAAAAAGGGGTTCATGGAAAGTTAGGAATGTGGAGTGGGAAATAATTCAGCTTTCACTGCTAGGTGTTACTAAATTATAGTGGTGGGTTTGAGTCACTATCAAAACACCATATATCTAGAGGGTTTTCACACAGAGCTGTAAATCATGTTTACTACATGTATGCGTTGAACGAGTGCATGAACTTTGCAATGCAGCCTCGGAAAATATAATTACATGTGTGTGTGTTTTTGACTGTGAGAAATATGGACAGGAAGCTCCAGGCTATTCCACTGTTACGTCTTAAATACACTTCTAGAAATTGTTTTTGCTGCTTCCCGGAAATAGCTATTTGCTAAAGCAAAGAGGCTTTCTTGGGTTTTACATAACTCCTTTTACCAAGAAATGGCAACCACTATCCCTTCCCAAGGCACTGGGGAGGAGAGCAGGAATGCTGGTAAAGCAGCGTCAGCAGCAGAGCAGCAAGTGGGGCTTTTCTGTGGTGTAGGATAGTGGATATAAATTGAAAATTGCCCAGCTGTTCAGTAAGACAGGTGTAGGGTCTGTCTTTTATATAATGGAACAGAATGGAGATTCCAGTTGCTTGTATTCGTAAATGAGGCAAATAAATCTGCACACTTGCCTGCATGTATATGAGCAGAAATATTTAAAACAAATGAGGTGATCACGGCATTTCCTTGTTAATGTTTGACTGGGTTTATATGATCTTGAACAGAAAACTTGGCATCTGGCTGGGCTTGTTGGTTTCTTTCTGGTTGTGTTTATATGTATTTGCAGATGGGGAAGCTAAAGCAAGAAAATAACTCGGTGGAAAATGTAGGTTCTGGATTGTTTAAATTATATTTTAAGCCTGATTGCACCCTGGCCCTTGGAACTCCAGGCATGATCCCTGCCAGTAACTAAAATGATTTGAATGTTATGGGGCAAAGTTATATTTAGTTTGTATTTGGAGAAAGAATAACAACTAAGCACCGGGGGAGGCAGCTGCATTCTCATCACTTCTTCCCGAGTCACATCCGCAGATGTCAAATCCCACCCTTCTCCCTCAGCCAGAGCATTAAGAAATTATTCTCTCAAATTATTGGGTTGAGGACAAGGAGGACTTAAGAAAACCTGCCCCCACTGGGCTTGTGTCAATGTGGGGCTTAACTTTCTGAGAGAGCTCCTTCTGTTCAGACAGACTGTAGAACCAGCTGCGCCCTCTCCACTGTGATGGGCCTTAAAAGCAGAGCCCTGTGGCCGTAGAGAGCTGTCCTTGCCTGGTGGAAAACTGCAAGAGTTCCCTCTCCCTTTCTGACTAGAAAAATGCCTAAAAATCTTGGATGGAATATCTGCCTAGGGCCTTGTTTTCATGCCCTTCTCCCATATCCCATGAAAAAATGCTTCAGGAAGTAATTGCTGTGTCCAGGAGCATCACAGATTGGAGATTCTCAGCACTTAAAAAAAGGCTGATGTTTCCAAGAATTACTGCCTAATGGCTAAGAAATTGGGGGCAGCACACTGTAGGGACTCCTCCAGGATTTACACTCCAGGGCCAGAGGGTACTTGTTCTCTGCTACTCCACCTTGAAAGGATCCAGTCTGGAGCTCTGGCCCGTGAGTGCAGGCACATGGCAGTTCACAGGATTCATTCCCCCCTAGCCAGAGAGATGATATATATTAGCATAATTTTGCACTGGTAAATATATGAAGTCACTATTTTAACAGTCTGGTTTAACAAAATGTTTTCAGGTTTCAGAACAATCCCTTATGGTGTTGCTCTCCAGTTCTTGAGGTGTTGCCTTGCCCACAAACAAGGCAAGAGCAGTGCTGTAGTGAGCAGGCAGAAGGTATTGCACTCAATTAGATCATTTCTGCTCACACACAAAGCTGGAGTCCAGGATGGCAGGATGGCAGTGCCACTGGCTGCTTGAGGAGTAATTTCATCTGCCTTTTAATGCTGCGTTAGAGCACGGGACAGACGCCGGCACCAGCGAGGGATGGGAAGTATGGGAAGTCAGTGGCTACAGCCAGGGTTCAGCCTGTTTTTACCTCCCTGGCAGCTGTAGGTGAAGCAGCAGGTGCTTTCCTGGGATTTTGCCTTGCTAAGCAGCTGTAGAAATGTATCCAGCCTGCAGGGCCTGTGTCCTGGGCTCTGCTCCCACACCACCACGCTCAGCTGTGAGCACACACGTGCCCCAGCCCTGCAGGGTCAGACACCAGGGACACTCCCAAATCAGCGCCTTGGGAGGGCTAACTGGGCACTCTGCTCTCCTGGCCACCCCCTGGCATATATGGGCCAGTTCTGGAAGGTGGGGAGCTCCTGTCAGTAACAGTGCTATGCACAGGAAATTGGCAGGCTCAGCATGTTTTTACCACATCTTTTTGCTCTGTTCATGCAGCCGGAGATGGAACTGCTATAGAGAAAACTTGGGCATTAATTTCCAAGAGAACGTGAGTGGTGCTGAGCAGCTTAATATCTGGATTCAGAGGGGGAAGATGTTTTTGCCTAGATAGTGTGTGAGGCAGCTCTGTGTTGGTAGCACCCGCTGCACAGAGGATACTGGAGAAGGGCCTTTTTGCAAAGCAAACTTACCCTTCTCTGCTGCCTCCCCTGATGCCTCTGATGGTGCAGAGTGGTGAGATGTGCCAAAGTGTGTCTTGACTGGAAAAGCATTCACCCGTCACTGTTGCAGTCCCAAGGCAGGGCTCTGCAGATATGTAGTGAAATAAGACCCAATGAATGCCTGTACATGAGAAAGAGAGACAGACATCCATGATGATATCAATATTTTATTCTTCCTGTAGCCCAGCTTCAGGAGGTCCAGCTACCATTGGCTTGCCAGGGCATCTGGAGCCTCTGGCATATGTGAAGGTGCTGAATTATATTGGTTCTTTGTAAACACAGTAGTAAACAACAGTATTGTAATAATTATCATGGTGCTTGGTATTTTCATCAAAACACTGATTCCAGAGAGTACTGCTTGAGCAAAAAGTTATTAATGCAAAGATGATAGGTAATAAAATGGGAATATTTACAGCACTAAATTAACAGAAACAAGGCCTTATCATCTTTGTCCTAGAGCTGTACACTACTGAGAAATGCATGTTGTATCTGGCAAAATTCACAGCAGGAAAAAAGAGCGAGGGGAGACTTTTATTCCTGTTCCTGGGAAAGCTGCTGAAGGAGCTAATGAGGAGCTGCAGTAATGTTTTTAGGCAGAATGGCTCTAAGAAACGCACCCTTTTCAAAATGTCATAAAGGTCTGCAGATAGATCCTGTGACAGGGACTGATCCAACAATTCCTCAGAATGAAAGGTCAGTCAAAGGAAAATGGCATTTAGGAGGACCAAGCTTACCACTGACCCAAACATGTGACAGATCCAGAGGCAACTCTGGTGCCATCAGGAGCACTGCTTGTGCAGCCTGCCCCAGAGAAGCACATGACGTGACTGGGAAACTATCTGATTCCTCCAGGTCTCAAAATTCATCAGGAGTCAACATGAATGTCGGAAGGAAAAGGATTTTGAAGGAGCCTACAGCAGGCTTCCAAGTTGGGAGGAGAGTGCTCTCTCTCCACTGTCCCTGCTTGCCCTGCACCAAACATTTTTTCCTCAGTACTAATTATAGATCTGTTTTTGTCATTTGAATATGCATGAAGTAGTATCCTGGCTCACAGGCAGGTTGCAGTGAAACTACTCTTAAAGTTTGACTTGGTTTGATAGGGCTCTGAGTCAGAAAGAACCTCTCCAAGGGCCAGCCCAGAATTTCAACAAGTCTGTGGACTTGTCTGGGCATTTCAGCTCCTTTGCACTGAGTGAGGGCACCATGTAGGGAAATGTAACAGAATTTGGAGGCGGATTCTCACCCACTGTTAGTGAATTCTGCCTTATCAAAGCCAACACACACAGCCCCTCTTCATGGGTGGATTTTCGCTTTAAAATATTCAGCAATGGAATTTGTGTCAGACCAGCATTCAAAAGGTCTGGGGGTTATCTCTCCGTACACAGAGATGGTTGGAAATCTCACAAGGTGAAGAACATATGGGTGGTTTGGAATTTTTAGAAACACCTGGACAGGCAGGATTTCTCATGGTGTTTTGCCAGTTCCCTTGGAGTATGGGAAGATACCATCACCTCAGAGATGCTGTCCCACAGGTGACTGCAGAAGATGTGAAGGGTTGGGTGCTACCTTTGCCTTCTTTGTTATCTTTGTTATCTCAGACTTTTTCAGAATAAGTGCTCTCAAGGTCCTTACTTTGGGTCATTAGAAGTTCATCAGAATCTGAGTGTGTCTAAGACCCATTGACTTAACCAGCCCCTTATTAAACTCTTTAATAAAACGTTTCAGGCTAGTTCACCACTCTGTTCTCATCTTGAGCAGAATTTCTTTTCACCAGCAAAGCTACAAAATTCATGGGTGTGACTCAACATGAGTAACTGCAACAGCAGCTCTGGAGTCATTCAGGAGCAGGACTGCATGTACTGCCTCAGTCATGCTGAGGAAAAATCAGTCAGACTTTGGAATAATAGGAATTACTCATGAGGAAGTGCAAATATGAGCTCTGTAGTTTATCCCCTGTGGGTCCAATCCTGCAAAACACTAGGAACAGGAGTAAAATATGAGGGAACAGTTCCAAATCCCACAAACATCTTGTGGGTTTTGGGTGCAACTCAGCATCAGCAATCCTTAGCAAAACATTTTGTCCTTGTGCAAGAACAGGGCACTTATCACACCCATTAATAGGCTATTCTGGGAAGAGCACTGCTATTGCAATCTGTGTAGAGAACTTGTGCAATTAATGAAAAGGCAGAAAAGGCAGATGCAGGAAAAAGACTCAACTTTTCAGAGCCTTGGGAAGGAATTTCAGTTGGAATTCAGCGATGGGACCATTCCCACTGTTGGAGTCTTTATCACTTCTTTTTTTCTGATTGTTGGCCTGTCCAAGTACATCCTGTTATCAGTGTTTTTACTCTGACATTCCAGGGACACTCTCTTTTGTATGAAATTATCACCTTTTACAAAGAGCAAATATTTGTCAGGTGGGTCAAACCAGCAGGGTTGCTAAGGAAATTTATAAAAATATTCTCTTTTGGACTATAAGCAATGTTAACATGTCAGGCTAAGCTGTATCTTTTATTGAAGCACTACCCAATGAATGTTCTGTGTTCAACAACTACAGGCTTATGTGTCTCAGATAAAGCCCATCTGGTGACTATTAAAGGGAATTACTGCATATACAACATGAAAGAATTAAAACATTTGGGGGGTGTGGGGCAGTGTTTTGTTGTAAGCACCACTCCTGTTACTAATTTTGCTTTCAGGATAGGTGTTAAGTTTAAAACAACTACAGTTTCTTTACCAAATACACTGGAACAGTTTGGCTCCTTCTTGTGATGGGAAAATGCTGGAAATTTTGGAAAAGCAACAGAGCCTCAGAACCAGGCTTCCCTGGTGTGTTAGCATGAGCTGCTGCAGATGGCAAGGCTACAACTTCAGGTCTTGCTGTATCCCTCTGGAACTGCTGACATTTTCAGCCTTGGTTGTAAGTGCTTTTTAGTAAGCACTTTTTATTCTGTATAGCAGCCAGTGTGATGGCCAGATTGACGACTCAGCTTTGAGTCAGTGCTGTGTCACTGGCAAAAGTCATGACATCTGTTCCTGTCTCTGTTCTTTCTAGGCCCCCCGAGGATCGCCGATAAAGTGATTCACCGCCAGTCCGTGAGGCTGGGCCGGACCATCAAGCTCCTGTGCCCGGTGGAAGGCGACCCCCCGCCCCTCACCATGTGGATGAAGGACGGACGGACTATCCACAGCGGCTGGACGAGGTTCCGAATCCTCCAGCAAGGCCTGAAAATCAAGGAGGTGGAGAGCGAAGATGCGGGGACCTACATCTGCAAAGCCACCAACGGCTTCGGCAGCACCAACGTGAACTACACCCTCATCGTCATTGGTGAGTGGAGCTGGGGCAAAGCCAGGCCTCACCTGCTCTGGGCCGACAGAGGGAGAGCTGATTTCCATGTAGCTGTCAGTGATTGCAGATTTGCTTTGCTAATCATTCACTGACCTCCTCTCTTAGCTGGCCCCTTCCAGTGTTTGAGGATTGCCAGAGCTGGCTGCGCTGCTGCGCATCTTCTGCCGCAGCCGGCTGCAGGCAGATAAGATTGCGGAGTGCCAAAGGTTACACACAAACAGAAATGATGCAATAGCCACTGGGGTCCAGATCACAATGAATTCCACACAGGAAGGGCTGTGCGATAAGGAGAGGTCACGCTGATCTTTATGTTTGCTGTTGGAACAGGACAGTGCTCAAAACAAATGTTGGAGCACCCATGTGAAAACGCACAGTGGGGAGATCCATGTGCTGAGCTGTTGTAAAGCGTGGTGTCTTCAGGAATAATAATATTTGCGTTGAAACAAAGCTCTGAGCTGGCATGTAACCCAGGGATGCTTGGCTCCTGAGAAATCTTGATGGAGGCAGGATTTAAAAAAGCTTCAGATGCTGTCTCAGTGACCATGGGTTCACTGGCAATGCTTTTGACAATTTTCAAAAGGCTTGCTTGGCCCAGCAATGAGATTTTGGGGGCACTTGCTGGGCTGAGCATTCCCAAAGACTCCCAAAGACATTTCTCTGGGCAATCAGAGATTCCTCTGCAGGGGCTGCCACAGAAATGTGCTCATTGGTGCTTGGCTGGGAGAAGGAAAAGAGCTGAGTGAAAATCAGTGTGCTAGAGGATGCTGAGGGAGCCAAGGTGAGGGTTGCAAAGCAGGGGTGAGATCAGAGATCTTGCTCACCTTTTGCCTGATCAGCATCCTGAGCATCTGGTCTACAAAATTCCGTTTCTCTGAGATGGTGGAAGTGAGGACAGAGTTTAGGGCAGTTTCCAGCTGCCTACTGGTTGGCTCTTGGCCTGGTTTTGTTCTATTTCTCCTTTTCCCTGTTTGCAGCAGGAGAGGAAACTGTTGTGGGCTCAGGGCATGTAGCAGACACTTGGTGCTGCTTGATGAAGGATTATCACTCGATAACAGGGTGATTCTTGGAGAATGCACTTTGCTGAGTATAAGAAAGGGACCAGAATGTAAATATCTTATCTGGACAGAGATGCTTCTGTGAGAGAAACCCTTTGGTGACTCCCGTAGCATCAGTGGCATAGAACTGCAAAAGTCATCTTATAGTTTACGTAGTTTGGTTTTCCTTGTTCACCTCTTTCTTAACCACATTCATCCATTTCTGTGTGCTACACTGAACAAACAGGGTGAAGTGGAAATACTCTTACAGAGTTGTGTCTATACAGACTCCTTTTGTATGTGCTTTCCAGACTTTGCTGTGGAGAAAAGAATGCTATAGGAGACTGCTTCAGTCCAGCTTGTGCTTTTGCACTATGTGGAGGCTGCCAAAATCTTTGATCTCCTGTGTCATCCTGTATCTTCTATAAAGCTCAAGCCAGATCCCATTATTCCAGGGCAGAGGCATTGAGGTATCTGTAAGTCAAAGAAGGCTCTGCCTATCCTTGGTAGCACAACAGAAGCAAATGAAAACAAAAAGCCAGGAGGCACAGGGTAAAAGTTGGACTAGAATTCAGGAAAGATTGGGGCAAAAACTCCAATTCAGTTGCTCAGGGAAATTGGATTATCAAATATAATTGTGTTAAGAACAATAGTGTTCATTATATTTGGCACTGAAAAACCCTGGGCAGAAACACTAGTTATTTAGAACCTCATCAGGCATCTATGGAAGGAAATGGCAAGCTCCCACTGGCCTCTGTGGGTGTGAGATTGAGCCCTGTGCAAACAAATATTGATCCCTGAGTGCCAAGAAAACGGTAACTTTAACCTAAATCTGTGTCAGACATGTGAGCTGAGGTATCATTCATTTTCATGCATCCTTGTTGTAAATACTGGCTAAACCCAGTACTTCTTATACTATTTTGCACCTTCTTTCCTTGTCTCACACTGTGCCCTTGTGCATTCTTGTTGCTGAGACCATTTTTGATGGATTACTTACGTCCCCTCTCTCTAGTGGTACAGTTGTGTTCATGTAGCGTTTCAAACTGATTGCTTTTCACTGGAGCAGTTTCCCCTGAAAACAAATGTTCCCCTTGTGTCTCTCTTGTCAAGCTCTGCAAGTAAACACAAGGTATCACTGACTTGCTCTTTCAAAGGACCCAGACATTTAATGCAATGACCAGATGCTCGTGTTCGTCTTGGTGAAAATACTTTTGGTTGAGAGAAAATCAATCCCTTGTTGGTTTTTGAGAAGGAGGCAGTGTTTTAAAACCAACTGCATGTCAGTTTTGACAACGAAGATCAAATTGATGGAGCTGTTTTGTTTGTGCTCTGGAAAGCACAAAACTTCATTAGGCTTTTTGAACCATATGGCTCCTCTATTTTCCCACTCCTTCAAAGGAGAAAAACCCGTCTTATTCCAGCTTTACTGCTAACACCAAACATGTAAAACCACACAGGTGTCAGACAAGGGCAAGGTGGTTAAGATAGTAGATCTAGAACAGCATTAATGATTCATGAAACACTAGGACTTTAAAGAGTATAATTCATTTTGACATGAGAGCATTCTGGAAATTTAATCAATAATATCTGGAAAATATTCAGTAGCTTATTGAAAGGTTTTGGAGTTATGCTGTATAACTCTAACTGAGCTCTGCCACACCACTGGCAAGTGAGGAACTGTCACCCCTGTGTTATTTTATGTGGAGGCTGCAGCAGAATAAGGTGATGATTTACCCAAATCCTACAGAGAGCTGTGACTAAATTCAGCTGTATCCAACCTCTCTGCCTGCTTTCAGTGCTCTGTAACTATGTAACTTTACTAATCCTAACTTTTACTAGCCACTGTATTCCATAATGGTACAGAGAACCAGCAAAATCTGGGACATTGTACAAAGGAATAAAAAGGTCAGTGGATCCTCCAACGCTGGTGGGTCCCGCAGACGTGGCAGAGATGAGCTCCCAGGCTGGACTCTGTGAGATGTAATAATTCAGCTATAAGACTGTTTCAATGTCCCTTTGTGGCTTCAGGACAGATCTTGCTTGCAACCAGCCAGCTCAGTGCCTGAGCAGAGCAGACTTAGGTCTGGTAGACAGGACTGCAGCTTTCCTGGCTGGAGAACCTCTCAGTCTGAAAGTGCAGATGAGACAGATTACGGTGATTTTACAGATGGTAACTGAGATAAAGAGAGACTAGGTGATTAGGCCAAGACCACATAAAATAGGAGCTGAGGCTCAGAGTTGAATCTAAACCTCTTAAATCTCTCCCTAAAAGACTATTCCTGCTTCATAACACATACTAAAGTCTTTTCCTCCTAATCTTGCATCTTCCTAGCTGCTCTTTTGGAAGTGAATCTTCTCTTATTCTAGGGTTTTGATCTTCATTCTCAAACAAAGGCTTTGCCAACCCAGATGGTAGCAATTGGTTTCTGCCCTGCTTATTTCCCCATCTTCTCAGACTGCAGGGCCTGGATCGCAGAGATCCAAGGAATCCTGCTCTAATACAGCCCTGCATGAAATGTAAGCCAGTAAAAGCAGATTACCAATATAAGTCAAAACTACAATTTCCTCTCTTAGCTATCCTTAATAGTTTTTGTGGCTCACCACAAGATTTGGGATGCCAATTACACTGCAGACGGATTTACAAATGCTGGAAGAGGAACTTTAATCAGTATTTAATTACATTGCAGTTATTAAGTACAATGGTTCCTTATTTTGGAGAATTATGTGTGGCTCATCAAAACAAATGTGCTATACCTTCCCCAAAAATTATATTTACAATGATGCCCATGAAATCTTACCTTTTTTCCTTCAACTGAATTAATTCTAAAGGTGTGAAAAGTAACTTTATTTAATTTATAGATGGTTGGTTGAAACCTGCGGTTTCTTTACTGCATAATTAAAAAATTCCTTGCCAGTGTGCTCTAAAAGGAAACTTAAGGCCAAAGAGGAAGAAAGAAAGTGCTGAATAGCTACTCCTTATTTGAAAACTGTCCACCTTGTGTGCTGAAGGGAGGCATGTTCTGCAGAAAAAAAATAGCAGGTGGTGGTGTAACTGAAGCCTCCGTCAAGCTGTGGCCAGCTTGGCAAAACTGTGAGTTTGCACACATGGAGCCATGCTCCAGCCATCAGGCCCTCCCTGGGAAAACTTAGCCCAGATGGGTGAGCTTTTCCTGACTCAAAAATAACTGAGAAAACAAAGTATTCTAACATGGAAGTGCTGGAGGACCTCCATTACTGCTCTCTCTGCAATAATAAACAGTATCCCAAGTTCCAGAAGTCTGGACATTCTCTGAAGGGAAAATTGTTTATGAACAGATGTAGGAAGGACTATAGGTAAATATTTATGCTGTAACATAATGACCTCTTTCACTACTACACAACACAGAGGACTTTTCACTTGCAGAAGTGTTGTAGGCCAAATCCTGCAAGGTGTGCCAGCATTACAACATGTGGGGCTATTGCTACAGGTGCTGCCAGTAAATACTTCTTGCATCAGTTGCTCAACCAGGTGATGAAAGATCAAGCTGTCTCTATTTTCACATCTGCATCCATGTTTCTTACTGCCTTCTGTAGCAAGGAATAAAAAAAAGGCAACAACAAGAGCCAGCTTTGGGACTGTCACCTTCTTGCTTCACTTGGTGTTTGTAAACTGCCGAGGACACATCTTGCTTGGGTGCATCTCAGCACAAAAAATAATCAACATGTAATTCCAAGAAACAGCTTCTCCTGAATTTCTTTTTCTTCCCCTATATCTCTGACTCCTGCAGTTGTTTATTTTGTTCTTTAGGTTTCGTTTTTGTTTTTTGGTGTTTTTTGTTCGTGGTTTGTTTGTTTGTTTGTTTGTTTGTTTGTTTGTTTGTTTGTTTGTTTGTTTTGAGGAATATTTTAGTGAAGAATCCATCATCTGTCCAGTTCATATCCCCCTCTGGTGCCTGGTCTTCCGAGGAACGCAGCCACTTGGCCCTGTTTGGGCTGTAGAGTAATAAAGTCTTGATGCAGAGAGCAGGAGGAAGAGTGCAGCTTGTTGTCCTAAACCACTGATGGGCTGTTCAGAATTTGAGCTACGTCTCACTTTCAGAAAAATCAAATTTGCTGTTAAATGTCTGCTGTCTGTCTATTGCAATTGATTGCTTCAAGAATCTGCCCTGACATCAGATGATTTATCTTTAAAGTAGCTTTTTCCTGCTGAGCCAACTGCTATTTTATGCTTTTTTACAGCTTGTCCAAAGACAGCTCTCTTTGATAACAGGCATGTGTGAAAAATTTGCATTAAAATAACCTTTTTTTTAAACAGTCAGCACAAGTTTCCTGAAAAAATTCATGGCCTTGTCTGAATAGATATTTATTCTTACGTTCTTTTTTCTGCTTGTAGTAGTAGAAAATACTGTGTGAAAAAAAATCAAGTACAGTAAAACATGGTTTGCATTACACTTCTGCAATGAAGTCATCAATCCGTGTCTCAGAACTCATTTACAGTGCAAAAGCTGAGAAAACATTTCTAGCCCAGAGTCAGGTGCCACCAGCCATCTTGGAAAAGCATGACAAATTCATTTATGTTTGGGTTTTGGCCTCTTAAGAAACTCTGGGGACCAGAGAGAGATGTGCTCAGCAAGAAGATGGGAATCAACACTGAGTCAGCAATGTGTGCACCAAGGGTCTGCTAATGCTAAGCAAAAATTGAAATGAGTCAACACTTCAAAAATAAAGGGAGAAAATATGCAGTTTTTGCATTTGAGAACAAGGTGGTATATATAGCCTGTGCTGATCATGTTATGGAATTAGCAGAATGTCTTTAGTGCATTTACTTCAACATGAAGTGCAGAGGGCAGTCCATCCAGTGTGGGACCATTAACACAATCACAGGGCATATAATCATGGCTAATGATAATTAGTCAGTCGTTATATGGAAATGAAGAGTTCCTTGTGACAATAAACAGTTACAAAGTTCGTGTTTAATTTGTTAAGGCCCCAATCCAGCAGCTGGATCTACGTTGGTGGCCTCCTGTGCACACGCAGGGTGATTAACACCAGATGAGGATCTGGCCATAGCCACTGATGCTTAGTAATGGTTGTGTTGCTAATTAAAGCTCAGATTGGTTTGGGCCTTTGGAAGCTGGGCAGAAAAGGGGAGCCTTCCCAAGACCCAGCCATTGGAATCATTGCACAGGGACTTCTTGTCAACATGTGATGAGGTGCCGCTGTGTCACCCTCTGTGGAGGTGTAGGTAGGGGTTTGGTTCTTAACAAGAGCTGCCTTGCTGGTGTTGCCAAGTGAGGGAGTCCTGCATGCCAGCCCTGGAAATGAGCATGAATGGATCCCAGTGAGTAGAGGAGTTAGTGAGCTGTGAGTATTTTCATGTTTTGGTGCAAACTCAAAGCTAAAAGCTGTTCACTTGGAAGTGAAGCTCCTTTTCCACTGGAAGTGACTCATTGTTGACTAATGATGCCCTCACCCAAGCAAGGGCTCTTCTTTCTCAGTGTTTATTAGTGTAGGCATAAAGACACACACCCTGAGCAAGCTTGGTGCTGCTCAGGGACAGCACAAGCATGTGAAAAGAAATCTAAAAACAATCAGTGTTCCTACCCCCTGAATTTCAGGGGGTCTTCACTTCTTCCTCATTTGAGAGATCCAACTCAGAGTCCAACAAACTCCCTGTCCAATATATACAGCATGTTGAGTCCTGTAAAATGTACACTGTCCTGGGAGAGGAAAGGAGGAAAAAGAAATATGCCAGAATGAAAAGGTGTGACTATTGCTGGATTGCTACAGGGAAACAATTTCACTAGTTTTCATCATTTTGATGAGTGCTGCACTAGACTGATGTCACAGCAGCCCATAACAATTTGTTCTTGAAAAGCTTGCTCCATAAAGAGGTGATGGTGTGAGTGCCAGTATTAGCTGCAACTATCCTAAAAATGACTGATCAAAAATGTAACACTGAGTGGTTTGACTGATGGTCTTGGTGAATGGGTGTAAAAGGCTGGAAAATACCACAACTGGGCAGCAGTTCTGTTTCTTCCAAGTCCAGATCTATTATATAGCTCAGTGCTAATGCTGTATAATGTCCACAGTTTTTACAAGATCTTTGTTCAGTTTTATTAGTTTCGTTTGATTTTATAATGAACTTTACAGTATGCTTATCAATACATCATGTTCTGGCTAACAAAAGCCTCACTGTTTCGGGTAGATCTCTTTTTTCCCTTCGTGAAGCTGTAACATAGAAGCCAAGTTAAGAAGGTGACAACACCTGTTCACAATTTAAAGGAAATGAAAAGATTTTTTTTTCCATGGATGTAAGCATGAAATTCATACATATATGTATGGATATATAATTTCCCCCCATACTCCATCCTGTGGCAGACTGTGGCAAACCAGAGCTGCAGCCAGTGTAAATCCCAGGCATGCAGGACATATGGATGCATTTAGCCCACAATCCTTTGCAGATGCTTTGGAGTGTGTAGTGGCTGCTACACCCATGCAAATAGCAAGCTGCAGCCCTGCTTGCTGCATGAATATTGTTTGGGAATGAAAGCAACACACAATACCAGGCAGGCTGACATTAAAACCGTGTTTGATCTGAGCAATTTATGGCTTCCTTCTGTTAAATTATATTAATAGAAAGAGCCTCTGATCCCAGCGAGTTTGTGGTGTTGATGTTGGGTTTTTCTCGTCAGTGTGTCTGAGGCTAAAAACATCTCTTGCCTCTGACTTTATGAATCAGAGCTGTCTTGGTGCAATCCTCCATATGGGCAGTGGGCAGAATTTCTGTGTTGACAGTGCAATGCTGATGTGCTCAGCCAGACATCTGTCCACATCTGCATATCCACAATGCTGAGAAATAGCTGTGTTTGTGAGTAAAGCCAAGGCAGTCCCTGCTCCAGGCAGGTGATCTGTATGTGTGGGGAAAGCAGGCTTTCCAAAGGTGGTCTAGATTCTCAGTCAAGCTTTGCTGTGACTGCAGAATAGTAGTTAGGAGTCTTTTAATTACTAGCACTCCAAGTAATGAGAAGCCATCGAGCTAATTGCAGGCCTGGGCATCAGCAGCTTTGAGATATCTGCCACCTTGCCAAGCATCCAAGCATTATATTCTCCAAGTAGCAGGGTCTTTCCGTTAACTTCCCTACAACTACTGTCCTCCCCTATTGCTGACAGTTTTTCCTTGAAGTTGTGCTCCTCCCTCTGCTTCTTGCTGAAGGCTGGGAGTGAAAATTAGTGTAAGGGCCTATTTTAGTGGCCTCACTGGACTTAGAGGGCCACTGAAGCTGAGTTGAGCTTCATGGGCCCAGTGTCTCCAGGAGGTCTGTGCCAGAGCACCGTGCCCCATTCCCTTGTGCCACCACACAGCTCTGCTGTCCTCAGTTTGCCCAGTAAATACCACAGATAGTGGGGTTTTAGCCAAATTTTCCCTTTGGTATCAGTTAACTCAGAAATACCCAAAAGACACACTTGTAAATTAAAGCACAGCGAAGAATATTTATTATAGAGTGAGCAGTGCCAAGTTGGATCAGTTTATAACGTGTAGCTTGAATGTTGTTTTTGGAGACTGCTTTTTTAATGTGTAAGTGCACGTACACAGCACCAATTGCTCACATGCTGCCTCTTGATCCATGCATGTAGGTATGTTGCCTGTTAAAATGTATGGTTGCTGAGGAGCTGTATTTTTACATTCCTGTAGGGTCTGGTTCTCTGCCTTTCCTGTGCTGTCTTTGGCATCCACATTAAGAAAAAGATGAAAAAAGGAAAACAAAGATCAACAAAACTGCTGAAAATTAGTGTACAGACATATTTTAAAATCCAATTTATTTTTGTTCGATGAGAGGAGGAACATATTCTGTGTTGTCCTTCGTGAATAATATCATTGTGCTAGAAGGCTTTGATTCTTCCTTCTTCACAATAATTCAAAGTCAGTTTCAAAGTCAGAAGACCTGAGTGTTTACATTATACACTTCTTGGCAATAAAATTGGAAAAGAAGAGGAAAAAAAAAGTACTAATCCCAGGAGTTCTGAAACCTACACTCCTTCTCAAACGTACCCTGTTAAAGACATTAAGTCCCTTGCAAACATCCATCTATCAGCAGCTGAGAGTTTGTAAAAGGCGTACTTTGTTCTGAACTCCCTGCCCTACTGATTATGCACAGTTCTTTTATTTTGAGAATAGGATGACGACCCCTTAGCCTGGTAATGATGACAGATTTATGTATTTTAACACCCAGACGCTGCTGTATTTGTTAAGGGCTGCCAGACTCTAGCAGTGCGGCAACCGTAGTTTATTTTCATTGTCAGTTTCTGCTGCTTTTTAAGGTGTTCTGCAGCCACTGGAAGCAGCACCGCTGCTGCTTTCAGAGGTTGAGATGTCAGGATGTTAAGAGCATAAGCCACCATCCTTGGACTGTTTCCACTCATAAAATGTCAGTTTTATTCTGGTTGCTCTGGTGGGATGGAACCTGTTCCTTGCACTGAAGCCAAGGAAAAGAGGGGAGAAATAAGCAGTAAAAGGAATCAGATAACACAGAATTTATCCCTTCACTTTCTATTTCCATGATGTATTTTGCAGCTCTCGAGTTAATGTTTTAAAGAAAACCTTCTTTTAGTATGCAGCAAAAAGCAAAGAGCATAAACACACTTTGCAGACGTAGCTGTTAAAGCGCTGTGTAGGTCAGCACATCTGTCCTCTGCACAATGCATCTGTCTGTGATTTTTCTGGGTTGTTTTAAATTACTGCAAGTGGCAGAACAATAGGGAGACAAACAGTGAAAACAATGCTGTTGTTTAATATCAAGCTAAATTATTAACAGGCCTGTACAGAAAATATTTCATGTAAATTAAAGGGAAACAAATTATTTTATTTTCCATTGCAGTGATCCAGTGCAACAAAGGCAGTTGATGTCTTTCTTCTTTTCTCTTTTCTTTTCTTTTCTTTTCTTTTCTTTTCTTTTCTTTTCTTTTCTTTTCTTTTCTTTTCTTTTCTTTTCTTTTCTTTTCTTTTCTCTTTTCTTTTTTCTTTTTTCTTTTCTTTTCTTTTTTCTTTTCTTTTTTCTTTTATTCTTTTTTTCTTTGATCTTGCTTCAGATATATTTGTTCCTGTGTGTGTTTATAAAGTTCTTACAGACACACTGAAGGTTGTTAGGTTATTGAGCAAAAAATGCAGAATATGTATGGTTTTCTGATCTCTTCATGCCAAGCAAGCCACTAAGTCTGAGTTTATCACACAGTTGAAATGATACATAGGACTTCCATTGTTTTTTTTCTTCCAGTTCATTGTTTCCCTGAAAAATGTTGTCAAGTCATTTGAACTATTGAGTTGAGTCATTTTTCTGCTTGATTGTCAACAAAAGGCTTTGAAATATTTGGCATTGAATCCTCCATTGCGAAACTATTTTGATTTGGAAAAGCATCCCCACCAAATTCTTCATTGAGTTTTCTTTAGTCCAATATTGAATGTTTCTCTTCTTAAAGAGAAGCCATGTGACCTGGCTTGTTGGTTTTGTGTTGGGTTTTTTTCAAAATGGAAAAAAATTATGGTGACCTTTGCACTGAAGCAGACAAGGATCTTCGTCTCATCTTTGCTGAATGTGCAGCTGGCAGGAGAGAGGAGGACTGGTGACAGTCCTCCTTGGTCACTGGTAGGGATCTGGGGGAGTTGGATCCACTTCAGATGCAGGCTGGCATCCCCTGCTGAACAATCCCAGGAATCTCGTGGAGGGGAAGGATGACGCCTCAGCGTCCCAGCACAGCCCAGTGTTTGTGCTCTGTTTGCAATGTCTCCTGACAACTGCAAGCCCACTGCAGCTCCTCCTGGTAGCCCTGGCGTGTGCTTTGGCAGGAGAAACTCCAACCCAGGAGAAAGTTGTGGCAACAGCATCAAGAGGGTTGTGTCAGCCAAGGTCTCTTGTGAGCTGCTTTGGTTTGAGTGTGGTTTTGTTAATCCCTTTGCTTCAAGGAGGTTTGGAAGATGCAGCAGCCTTCACTTCTGGGAAGTGAAACTACTGATGGTGAATTTTGAGAAGCTGGTCTGTGTCTTTGATTTGAAATGCAAGCAAGGTGCTGAGCATGCTCCTGGCACAGGAACCGTGTCCTGCTCACACTGGCTTCATCTATAGGGACTCCATCATCCCCTTTCCTCTGGGATGGTTTTCAGAGCCTCTAGGGAGGTGTCTGAGAAACTCTGACCAAGATCATTGTAAAAACATGCCTGCGTGACCTTCAAAAAGATGAGGTTGTTTTCTGGGTGCTCTGTCCTTGGATAATTATGGAGAATTTTGTGGTGGCCCCTTGAGACCTTGCCATGATAAACAGACAAAAGAGAAACATCTTTCGGGGTAGATGGGTGGAATTGCATGAGAAAGGAATTTGGCCACTCAGTACTGTCAGCACTGGTGTGTTATCTCACATCCCTTCACAAGGAATGATTTGGATACATTTTACCCTTATTCTAGGCAAAAGCTGCATCATGGACATATTCAATTTTGAATTAGCCTGTTAAATACACAAGTTATGCCTTGTATGTGGTTATTGCTGTTGGTTTGTTTGACCTGTGTTAACTTCTCTTTGTTGAATTTTGGCCATGCCTGTGTTCAAAGCTCCACACTTATCAGGAGTTTGGGCTGCACTGGGCTGCTCACAAGTGATGTTTTTGCCACCCTTCAGCATCTTCAGCAAGGGAGGGAATACTGCAGATCCTGTGACAGCACCTCTGTTCCTCCAAAGCCATGTCATATCCTTGGCATATCCTGAAGGGGAAGCTCTTTAAAAGTTTCACTAGATCCTTCTCACCTCGTATTTGGACAAAGCACTCTGCTGTGCTTTGGGCCAAATCTGTTAATTTTTTCTCATATTCTATGGACCACAGAAATAGTTATAGGCATGAGGAATAAAAGTCAACAAGTTGCCTGCATGTCATTCCTGTTGGTTCTGCTGTAATCTTTTTTTAGAGTGTTTTACTGACAACTATCTCCCTGGAGCTCTGTACCAGCTTTTATGACACTTGGTACAAGGAGCCTGTTTCCTGTGGAGAAATAACCAGTTTGTTTATTCCCATATGGAGTTCTGACTTGCTTTTTTATATTGCAGATGTGACATGACACCTGGTGCCACCCCAGCACTCTGCAGGATGTGCAATGATAATGATTTAACTTTTGGGGATGGCTTTGCTTTTGGGCTTTGCTTGTTTATGGTCCCATGGACTTAGAAGGTATTTTCAAGACTGTTTACTTCACCCTGCCTATTTTGGGGGATCTGCTATTGTAATGCAGTGGGATTTTTTCTCCAGCCTCAGATGCTAAACCATGGCTAAGGGGAGATGATAGGGCCAGCTCTTTGCTGATACTTTGGTCTCTGCTCTGAGTAGTAGGTGGATTTTTAGCCACTGCTTTTCTCAAGCCTCTCTTCAAATATAGCATGACTCAGGCCATGAGTGAAAGGCTTTTCATGTTCTTACTGAGGAGAGAAGTGGACCCCACTTAGAGGCCTGTAGTGTTAAAGGAGGATGGTAAACTGAACTTTCAGCATTTTATCTCTGGGACCATCAAAGATAGAAGATAAAGGGGAGTTTTTCAAAAGCAGTCAGCCGAGGCTGAGTCAACTCCTTTTGAAGAATTCCCATGAACTTCCATGGGATGAATATTGCCATTGCTGAAAGCTTTTGAAACCTTACCTAACCATCCAGTGACACTTCTTGAAAAATGTGTGTACTAAGCACACATTCCTGGGAAAATGTAAGTAGGGTTCATATGTGTTGAATACTGAGGTGCTTTCTCAGAAGCAGGTGTTTTGAAAGGAAATTGAGAAAACGGGTCTCAAAAGCAATTTTAATGATCTATAGTGTCTGCCCTTGTCAGTAGGGACATGGTACTTAAAAGCTGTTTTTTAGAATAGTTTTCTCTCCTGTAAGCAAGGCCTGACTGAAAGTTTGCTGTGGCAATAAGCAATCCCCTAACAATAGTCCAGCACATTCAGCTGATGTGTGAAGCCATGCTGAGAACAAAACCATTGCAAGGTTTGCTGGTGTCTGCCTTGGAGCTCATATGATGCTTTGGGATTCAGAATAGGAAAGCCATTTCTGTACCACCTCTGGATATGAGCTGTCACAGTTAAATACAAGCTAGTACAAATACAGAAGCTGAGAACTGAGACAGTCCCAAGGTTGCAGTAATCAATTTTTTTTTCCAGTTTATAAAAACTGGAGGCTCAAATATCAGGAATGCTGCTGTTGGATGTAGTCCATGCATGCAGTTGCCATTGACTGTGGTGGGAAATAGGTGGAGTTACTCAGAAGGAATGTATGTGAATGATGAGCAGGGTGCCCCACCCGTGTTGCAGGGCTGCATCCTGATACCTGCCCTCCTTAGCTTTAGGAAACTCATCTGGAAATAAGTTGGATTCATTTGAAGGGAATGGCAAGCCTTGCAGTTTACAGGAAGGAAATGAAGGACAGAAGGAGCAAAAGAAGAAAAGCATTAGGGGAGGGATTTTTTAAAAGAAAATCTTTCCTCCTTTTTGCATTGCAGACACATTAAGTACTTAACATTTTAAGAGCATCCCCTGACTTAAGAAAAGCTGGCAGAGATGGGATTCAGTATGAATCTGCCAGAGTGATTTACAAATCGGCCTTACAAACTCCTGCTGCTCAAACGTACCAGAATGGGACAATTAAAGCCAACATCTGGAATTCATTGATGGAGCTGATCCTAGATAAACATTAAATGAATGTCCATTTCCTTAGCATTGGATTTCCTCTGGCTACCACAGCTTAAGCAGTGTCATCCTATCAGATAGAGCTGATGCTGATAGCAGAGCAAATGTCAAAGTCATGAGCCAGATCAATTTGTTCTGTCTTTTAGCACTGAAACTAGGACTAAAGCTGGGCTGAAGACACTCACTGGTTTTTTCCACTAGACTGTGGGAACTGATTCCTCATCTCACTAACCTGGGCTAAGCTGGTTTTGTGACTCCCTGTCTCTCCTGTGCAGAATACTTCAGATTGCTTAGGTTAATCTCACTTAAGTAACTTAGTCTCAATACTTTCTTCTCTCTGTGTTTCCCCCAAACCTGTCAAGGTTACAGAAGTCTCTCTCCACTCTACAAATCCAGGGAGGAATTTTGTTTGTTCATTTATCAGAAACGTGGAAAATCAGCTATTGAATTTGGGACTAATTTCCAAATTAGTTGCAAATTACATAAATGGAAGCCAGTCACAACAAATACACATAAGTCTTCCTTTGCAACAGATCTCCAGTATTCAGCATCTTCACCAATATGACAGTCAATGGATTCTTCTTCACGCCCTTTGCCCAGTCATTCAGCTTTATAAAGGCATAAGCTCAGCACTTTGGTTTCCCTGGGGAAAAAATTTCATGAATCTTTCCATTTTCTTCCCTCCTGTGTTTCGCACTCTGCCTCCCCTCACTTTGTGGAGAAGCTGTATCCATGTGGAGATCATCTTGGCTTGGAAGTGAGTTTTCAGGAGGCATTTGTGTTTCCCATCTCTTGTATCCAGTTCAGCAAGGAGCAGCACAGCCATGAGGGCTGTGCTTGACATACCCCAGAGCTCTCAGTGTCACTGTAATACCTCAAGGGCTGGTGCATTTCAGGAGGGGATCACAAGCAGGTTCCCTGAATCACCCTACTGAACCAGCAGGACCTTCTGCACGGAGCAGGTGCCTTCTCCAGCCCAGCTGGGCTGGAGGAGCTGTGACCCCTCTCAGGATGCAGAGCCCTGGCACTCTGCATTCTCATCATGTAGAGTTGCCTGCTCGGGGTAGGCTTGAAGAGGCACAAGTATTTTCCTTGCTGCTTGGCCTTGGCCCTTTTTCCCTTGTGGCTCTGCAAGTGTTAATCTGCAAGTGGAAACTGAAATGAAAAGAGCTCCTCAGAGAGGAAAGATTCAGGTGGGTTTACAGTTGTGTTATTTTACTTTGCTGGTGACTTCTGTCTGGTGGGTTTTCCAAAGCAGCTGGTAAATATTTTTCTCTGTGTTATGGTGCCCGACAGTAGCCTGGAGTCCCGGTTTCTTCCTATAGAAGATAGACCTTTGAGGTCTATAAAATTTATACAGTACACTTTCTGATTTTTATTAGCCTAGTAAAAGAGATCATATTTTGTGTGCTTCTGTATCTCTGGAATGTATGGCTGGGGAATTATTCTGCAGGGCACCAAGCTGCATGTTGTGGTAGAAAATACTGATTTATCTGAGCTGTGAAAATGGTAGACCAAGCAGATAATGAAAGTCCTTGAAATGTTTCAGACATACACAGCCATTTTAGAATATCCCACAAGGGGGCTGTGGGTTACATTGTCATTTAGCTTTTAGTTGTTACTAATTAGTTCCACCTAAATACTGATTTCCCCAGCCCATTCCTCGTCTCTCAGTTATAACACCCCAATGAGTGAATTTGCTTTACCCTCCCTGTGTTTGTAAACAGTTTCATGGCAAGTGATCTGTTTGTGGACATGCAGTGAATTCAAATACCTTTAAAAATACAATTATTTATAAAATACACATGCTTCCAGGCCCAGCTATGCATGGGGAGATTAGGGCATAGCAGAAGTCTCCAGATACTGAAGTCTGAAGAGATAAAGTTGATCAAGGACTGGTGGAATAAGAGGTACTAAAGGTAGAGGAAGTTTAAACCTTGTGCAGAACACTGGTAGAATATGTGGCCTCTTTATGCCTCCTATTACTTTTTTTCTCTGCATTGTTTTTCTTATCCAGGCAGCTAAAAAAGGAAACAAAGTATTGGCCAGTGAAGCAAATGTTGTTTAATAGCCTGTTTCTGTTCAAATAGAAATTTGTACCAAGACTGGGCAAATAGTGGTGCTTATGACAGGGCTGGAGAAGAACATGGATTGGAAGTCACATGCAACTTCTCCCTGCAAGATCAGCCATGACTTTTACCTTAATAATAAGGAAAATGGCATTCTTCCAGTGAAGGAGAAAAGCAAATGGTAGAAATGCGTATGAAGAAGGAATAAAAGTTTTTTTCCAATGCCTGGCCTAGGCCAGTTGTACACATTCTGCCCAGTTCCTTTGTTTGCCGGTAGAAGACCTCCAAAATGACCTTATGCCAATACACTGACAGATGTGGGAGTGGAAGGGAGCATACAGTGTCACTTGGATGGGATGTTTGGGATGTTTCTTCTGGGAAGATGGTGGCAGCTGCACAGCCTGGACACAAGCTAGACCTTGCCTCTCTTGGTTTGTGCCTCTTGCAGTGATGAGGAGGCTGAGCATGGAGATGAGGAGGCTTTGGGTCTATGTTACCTCTGCACAGTCCCAGAGGTGCTGTTAGAGGGAGATGCCACATCCTCCTGGCCTCCTTCATCCATGCAAAGCCCCACTAAATAGCTGTGTCTTCACCACAAATGTAGGTGAATCCCCTTACCACCACATGGAAGAAATAACCAAATTCTTTGGCCTTTTGTTCGCTAAAGGCCAGTGGAAGGTAACTCTGAGGTGACTCTGTTTCCTTCTGCATCATTTTTCTGGCCTAAAAATAACACTGTGGCCCTTGTGGTTGCCATTAGGGTTATTTAGTGCTGCAGCCTTTTTTTTTTTTTTTTCCCATTCCCTTTCCAGAGCACTCGTGCTGCTGAGCAGAAGAACTGCCCCATTGTGCGAGCCCAAAGGAAACACTGCATAGAAAATGTGAGGAATTTTTAGGCCATGATATGTTTGGACTAGGAAGCAGGGGACTCGGAGGAATGTGGAGTACAGTTCCAAAAATATTCCTTGCAACAGCGCTCTTGGTCAGTAACAGTTATTTTTGTTGGCCCGCCAGCTCCCTGGAGCAGGGCTGATGTCATTCCCCGGCACGGTGGAGGTGGGAATACAGAGAGTGCCCTGTGGTTTTGTCAGGCTGAGAGTGGACAGCTGAACCAAATGCCTGCTCCTGTCTCAAATGCTCTCTCTGTTGTGAAAAAGAAAATTTAAAGGCAGCATACTGTAGGGGATTGTGGGGGTAAAATAATTAAGAGCACCATAGAAACATTTTCTGTAGTCGTAGTCTCTTCCTTCCCTGTGAACTCCATTCCTCTTAGATATTCTGCTTTTCTCCTCTCAGTGATTTATGTGCTTTGGAGTGCTTTTTGGGTTGTGTTTATGATGTTATACTGCTTTTGTTATTAAAAGTGATCAAATAATAACTTGTAGTGCTCTGGTGTCCTGAGCGTCTCTAGCTGAGACATAAGCATGTGAATATCTTCACAGTGATTAAATAAACTGATAATATACCCTAGAACACCTCTGGAGAAGAAAACCAGCAGTTTTTTCTGTAATAAATAGGAAAGAGAAGTAAAATATTGGGACCTTTTTCCTTGCTGATGACTCTCAATGCTCATTGTGATCTTGGTGATGCTGATTTGACTTTGATTTACATGTGAGGAAGAGGCCAAGAAATACAGAAATTGCAATTTTCATAAAAAGTTTATCTAGGCTGTTAAGCTGGTAAAAGCTGTGTGCATCCATGAGTGGTATGAACCCAGCATAATGTAACTTCACCTCAGTCCTCCATAATCTGAATTGTGGTCAGCACATTACCCCAGAGACAGGGGTGGCACAGCATACTGGACACGAGGCAAGGTGTTAAAAATCTGGATTTCAATCCTGGTTCTTGTATTTAAGCAGACCATTTAACCATGTGTGCCACTGGTTATTGCTTTCTACCTGGGTTTTATATACGACACATGTGTACCCTTAGAGGGACTGTGTTCATCCTCGAGGGGCTCTGGTTTTTGTTTTGGCATCTGGATTTAATTGCAGCCACACTTTGCTTCTTCACAGCCCCAGTGAAAGTTGTGTCTCATGACTTGACATGAAGGGAAACTTATTTGAGCTTTGGGAGTGGTCCAGAAGTCCCCTGTTCAGATCTCTATTGCATCCTGTTTTATGGGGAAAGGAAGAACCCATTAAAAAACCACAATGCTGCCTTTCCTCAGCCAGGTATCTTGGGGCTGCAGAGGGAAGCAAAGTGTGCAAAAACAGCCCAAAAGCATATGAATGCAAAGGTTTCATAACCTTGAAACTTAACTTTTGGGTTGATAGAATCCATGCAATGCTGACAGCTATACAGTGGCAGGAAATTATTAAAGGTGTCGGGTTTTCCATTTTAATTCTGGGAACACACTGGCTGTAGATTTCCTTGAAAATATTGCTGAAATGGTCCCACTTTCTAATTTGGAAAGATTTACAATTTACCTTTTCTGTTAACCTCTTGTTCTTCAAAAGGTTAAGTGAGGGAAATTCCTCTTTTTAACACTGGTAGCTGTTTGACAGGCTTTCCTTAGCAGTAGGTAACAGTGGATTTCTCAGCAAAGGTAATTGTAAAAGAAATATTAACTTGTAAGTTGTCTACAGCAGTCTTAGAAATCTACTTCTGTCATATAATTCATACATCCTGCTTAATTTTCATGTTGCATAATGTACCAGAATGGAATAGTATAGAATAGAACAGATTATTTCAGTTGCATGGGACCTGCAATGATCATCTGAGGAATTCAGGCATGACCAAGTTAATGTGTACTGCTAAGGGCATTGTCCAAATGTCTTAAGCACTGACAGGCTCAGGGCATCAACCACTACTCTGGAAAGCCTGTTCCAGTGTTTGGACAACCTCTGGGTAAAGAAATGCTTCCCAGTGTTCAATCTAGACTTTTCCTGGTGGAGCTTGGATCCATTCCCTGGCACTGAATACCAGGTAGAAGAGCTCAGCTTTTCCCTCTCCACTTCCCCTCCTCAAGAAGCTGTAGAGAGTTGCTTCTCAGCCTTCTTTTCTCCAAACTGGAATCACAGAAGAGTCTAGGTTGGAAAAGACTTTTAAGATTATTGAGTCCAAGTAATAACTGTGTTCCAATGCTTGACCACCATCGTGGTGAAGAAATTTTTCCTAATATCCAATCTTAACTTCTCCTTACACAGCTTGAGGCCAGCAGAACAGTCAACTTATGCAGGTGAAAATAAATATAAATAAAAAAGTGTGTATATATATATATGTATAAAGGAGAGTGGAGTCTGGTAAATTTTGTGTTGGCATGGGGCATGAGGCTCACTTTTAACCAGGACATGTTTCCTCAAGGTTTGCTGGGGAAAAGACGGAGCTTTGGTAATGTGAGGTAGAGGCAATGGAGGCTGCTAGTTCAGGTGCAGGGTGGTTGCTGAGTGTTGAACTTGGAGTGCAGGAATACGAAAGGACTCTCCAATGTACTTGAAATGTGAGTGAGATCTTGGGCAGTGATGGGATATGCTGGGAGCTAATTTGGATTAAAACTAGAGCATCTGTGGAGAGGACTAGACAGTTCATGTCTCTCTAGGAAGAAAAAGCTCTTGGAGAGTCTGGAAAGGTTCTCCCAGGACTAATCCATGTTTCTAGATTTCTGTCTATAACGGGTAAATAACCAGCTGTGTCTTCCCTGCATAGATTTAGTTGGGACAGGTTAAAAAAATTAGTTGTGTCTGGTGTTTCATCAGAACCTCTTGGTTTATCCATGAAGCAGCCGTGGAAGGCCAGGGGGAGACGATGGGCTGGGGAACATGTCAGGGTTAATAGACCAGTCAGTCCCTTGATTAGCTCTACCCTGGCAGCTGCCTAGTAGTCAGCTTCCAGTATAAATAATCTTTCAGCTCCGGGGTTGATATTTCCAAAGCTTAAAATATGAAGGCCATACTGTGCTCTTTCTCAATATCATGACCTTAATAGGTTTCCAGTAAGAGCTGTAAAAGCTGTCCCAGCACCCGCTCTGCTTTGTGACTTGACAACATCTGTGCAGCAGTGCATGGCTCACTGTCCTGGACAGGACTGAATGAAGACCAGTGCCTAATTGGAGAAGGAAAGTCTTTGATGTGCCCCAGATGAAAGACATCAGATAGTCTCTCTAATTAGTCACTGAAGTAGATTTGGAATTCTGAAGCAAGTAGAATCAGAAGCATTAATGGTAATGGCTAAATATTTTTAGAATAGAATAGGCTATTTTGATTGGAAGGGACCTACATCAACAATCTAGTCCAAGTGCCTGACCAATTCAGGGCTGACCAAAAGCTAAAATATTGTTGAGAGCATCTCTTAGAACGCTGGCAGGTTTGGGCATTGGCTGCCTCTCTGGGAAGCCTGTTCCAGTGTTTGACCCCCCTCTTGGTAGAGAAACCCTTCTTGATGTGCAGTTTAAGCCTTCTCTGGCACAGATCTGAACTATTTTTGTTTCTGTTCTTCAGTCAGTCAGATAAACTGATGTAACTGGGTGTAGTGGCCTGTTAGGACACATACTGAAGGAGACAAGCAGGACAAAGGAAGCAGAAGCACATTGTCCTGCACTGGGAAAAGCAGATAGAGAAGAAGGTTTGAAGAGAGTGATGGTTAAAAGGTCCAGAGTGCTTCTTTTTAAGGCACTCAGTAGGGCAGGTAATGGACACCTTATGATGATACCTAAAGCATCAGGGGTTTAATGATAAAATCTTCTGTGGTGCCCATAGAAGTTACCAAAATACCATGAAAATTGAAACAAGGCTGTTCAGAGGAAATTTTATACTGACTGGAGCACCAAGGGAAGCTAAGACCCCTTTGGACTTAAGGAGTCCTGGCCCTTATGTAGATGGTGAAATGGGGAATGTGCCAACAGCTTCCTGGAGAGTGAAGTCCTGTGTGTCTCCTAGAGCCTTGCCATGCTATTGATATGAAAAATGTCTATTGAAACAGGGTGTTCCCATAGTCACTTCCTCACGCTGTCATTGCAGCACCCTCCCCCAGTGAAATTCCTGCCTTTATTTCAGTCATTCACAGAGTCCCAGTCTTTAGCCAGCTGTTTCCCCAAGGGTTGCTCTGCAGGGCAGGTCATTGCTGCCAGGACCCTCTAAAGAAGATCTCTCTGTCTGGATTGTACTGTGAAGCAAAGTGAACACTGGATTCATTTTCTGTGTTATTGTTAGAGTGAGCTCTTTATAACCATTCAATTTTCTTTTAAATAAATCCCATTTGGAAAAACAAATCCTGCCCATAAAAGCAGCTCTCTGTGCTGGGTTAGTTTTCAGCATACCATGCACAGCTGTATATTTGGGTTTATGTCTCCAGGCTAAATTCTCATTCCTGTGTGCAAGCAGCGTGCTCATGTTAAAGCAATGGCAAAGCTGTTTCTTGGGACTCTTGGGCTTTCATTGGCATTAGGAAAGATGGAAGAGAATAAGTTAGGAAAGGGAATAAGCCAGACAGTTTGTGCCAGGGAGTTTTGTGTGAAAGATTAGAAAGGGACCAAGCTCCTACCCATGGAGTCTAAGGTGGCAGAGATCCCTATGCCAGCTTTTCCCCTCTTCTGTGCAGTGAATGATTCCTGCTAGTCTGGCTCCCAGGTCTGAGTCTATTGGTTCTCATCCCTTCTTCTTCCTTCATGCTGATCCAAATCCCTTGTGCATCATGGAGATGAAGCACCACCTCTCACCACTCGCAGAGGGAAGAGGGACATCTAACCAGGGTGTCCCCCCTCCAGAGCAGAAGTCTGATTTTTCTCTGGCCATGACTTTTTCTATGCCCACAGAGGATGCTGGGAGGGCTGAATAGGGTAGATGCAGTTGTTCTTTAAGGTCCCCTCCAATCCAGGCCATCCTTTGTGATTTATGCTTTCCAAAATGTGCATCTTGCAGTTTAAGATTCACTGCTTCACACAGGCTATCTCTTTAAATTCTCTTTTCTCCTTCTTTTTTTTTTTCCCCAGCAAGAGGGAGATGAGAAGAAACAATTGTCCCACAATTGTTGCCAATTCCTCGCTGGCTGACGTTTAAATATAAGGAAAAGTCAGCAAAATATAGAATCTGTGAAGGGAGAGAGAGAGATCTCAAAAGAAACCATGGGAATGTTTGAAACAAAAGTGCTATTATTCATTGTGGGCTTCATTTTAGCATTTCCAGTGTGTAAAGCACTGCAGACCTCCACTGCTGGGACACAGAATGGGAAATTTCATCTGGAAAGAGCCATCTAAAGATACAGTTCTGAAGGAGTGTGAGGCACCCTCTTCCTTTCCAGCCACATTGCATCTGGAATTATTTCACACAGTTATTTATGCTACAACAATGGAGCTATTAATGCTGAAACAATAATACTTTGCAGTTCTTTAATGAGGTTTCTAAGAATGTCATAAGTGCAGGGTCACACTTAAACTACAGAAGACTATTTTAAAGTATTTAAAAATTTTAATTTCTATGTCTAAGGTTTGAGACAGAGCAGTTTAATTCTGCTTCTTTCTATCTTGGATGTTAGATAATTCAAAGACTTTTTTCTGGATTTTGTCTTTGCAATGAGGTTGGGGCTTTTTTTTCAGTAAGCTTTAAATGGTGGAAGGAAGCCTGGTTTAACACTTTAGCCAGGGTGAAATATTTTAAAGCAATTTTTTCTTACTCTAGAGACTATGTGCCACTGTTGAGGAGGTGGAGCAGGATTTGGGACACTGAAAAGAATCTGTATTACTCTGTATAATGCAGAGCAAATTGTATTGGGACTTCCTAGTCCTCAGCAGACAAAATTGGCCAAAGGCTCCTGTTCCTGCATTGCTTTTGACCTCCTGTCATCCTTCCTTGTGTAAAACAATGCAGCAGTCATGGGAGAAAACTTCTTCAGTTCCTGTGGATCTTCACAGCTTGCAAAAGGTTCAGCATTTGCGTGGCTTCTGCTAAAACAATTTCCTTGCAAAAATAATGTAATAGAAATTGAAAAAGTAGTCCCTTTTTTCAAGTGGCTTATCTCAGGCTCAGGTAAAAGCAGCTTAGCTGAGGTTTTTTATTAGAATTCTCATGTTTTAGGAAATGAGTGCAATGTGGCTTCTGATGGTCTGAAAGGTTAGGGCTGAATCAGAAGATTCAGAGGGAGAGAGGAGTGATGTTCAGACTTGTGCTGCAGTATTGCCGTGAGCCCGTGGCTCGAGCTTGCCTTTGGGCCAGACCCTGAGCAGCATTTCCACAGCAATTCATGTCACACCAGCAACACTTTGCTTTTCCTCAAGTACATGCTTTACAAGCTGAGTTCATGCCCTTGGGGAGAAATAACAAGTGCGTGTGATTAGGAAGGTGATTTGATAGGACTGAAAAGGAAAATAGCTGAAGTTTTTAAATGGAGGTAAATATTTAGTGCTTGTGTCAGTTGTGCACAGCATTTGATTTCCTTAGTGCATTAGTTCTCCTCCCTCCCTCTCCACTTAGGTCTCTCTGTCACTTGCAGTTTGGTATGACGTGAAGAACCTGATGGAGGTTTATGAAGTGGAGGCTTTTGCAAACCTTTGATTTGAAGTGTGGTGGTGTGCTGGCCAGAAGTGTGTTGATGAAAAGCTGCCTTGTGCAGTCCCTTGAGCTTTGGTCCAGCCTGAGTTGTCCATTTGCTTGAGAATATGGCAAGGTTGAATTTGATTCTTCAGTTTTGAAATCTGCTTTCTATCTGTGGGAAAAACCTTGCATGTATATTTTTCAGGATCCAAGATTTACACCATGGGAGGATAGGGCTGATGGAATTATCTTCTTTGTGCCCTTTCACACCTCTCCCATGGTGGCCAGCAGCAGAGGAAACAGCAGCAGACAATTGGGTCCATTGGGTGAAAAAGGGGCAGGTGATACCATAGACCCTCAGTGAGAGATTAAGGAAAGGGGAACTGCCAGGACAGAAAGATCCCAGGAATCTACTGCCTGTTCCCAGCTATGAACTCTACCTTTCCTGCCTCAGAATTGGTCTTTTTTTTTAATTATTATTACTATCTTGTCCCTGTCAGCAATTTTTTCTTTTTCTCCCAAGCAGCTTTAAATACATGGGGATTATTCCTTATTTATGTCAGAGTGCTCAGAGGTGCCAACAGAAAGCAAAGCCATTTTGTGCTGGTCATTTTTCTAACGTGTAGCAAGAAATAGACCTCACCCCTATGATGTTACAGGGTAAGTCAACTGTACAGACAAATAATGAGTGACAGGCCTTGTCCCATTTTACTGAGTGAGGGAACTTGCCTGAAGCCCCAAAAGAAGTTTGTACAGAAACTAGAAACTGAGCCCCTGTGTTACAAGTCCAGGTGCCATAATCAAAAGTCTTTCCTTCATTTCCAAAACTTAATAAGAGATATTATTTTTCTCAAGAGAGGGTTTTGGGTGTTTTATTTCCTCATATAGAACCTAAATATTTTCTTTTTTAATTTCATTCTGCTAGTTTGAAGTAGACACACTGTCAAAAATCCAATATCCCCTTTTGATTTGGCTTTCAACTATTAGCTACACATATACCTGATAGAGAGCAATGGCTGTCAGGTTTGCTCCTGCACACAGATAGAAGACCTAGTGGCGCCTCAGGAAACTTCTCTAACTCGTATGGAAGACACTGTGTGTTGAAATTTGCCAATCAGACAGGCTTATCAAGTATATTAAATCAAGCTAGAATGTTCTTCATGTGAAGAGGGTACGGGACGAGGGTACCTCCACAGACATACCTGGACCAAACATGGAAGTTAAAATCTTTTTACAATTTTGGAAGTTCTGCTGCCTAAACTAAACCCTGAGTATGATGGATATTTTCCATTTTAATGTGTATTTTAGTTTGGTGGGATATTTTTTTGTCCAAATTCATTTTACATGCATGGGGTTTTCCACAGTTTGTTGTTAAATTAAGGACCAGAAGGGTCTGTTGAGAGTGTGCCAGTCCAATGCAGGTGATGTAAATTTTGTTGACCCTCTACAGCAGCAGTTTGGTCTTAGGATTTATCAGCCTTTATAGCTGTATTACAATGAATTAAATATAATTTCTGTTCCCTAGGAATTTTGTTTTGTTGAGAAGTCTTTGAGGTTAGACCCTGTACTGGATACTGTGCTATGAAATGATCTCTACTATGGCTGATAACCATATTATCACCTTACTGTCACTGAGTTAATGTCCTCAGATGGGGTCTTATGTGCTGCCTTAGGAATAGGATATCAGGACACAGACATGCCCAGCACAATCTGGACACCCAGGGAAGCATAGTGTGGTATTCCCCTGGCGTAAGTGCTCAGACTCCAACAGCTTGATCCTTGGGAATTCCCTGAAACAGAATTACTGTCTGTACAGAATGCAAAGCATTGGACCCCAGCCTATGCTGGTTCATTAACAACAACACAGAGGAAATATTGTCATAATTAAAAGCTGAGTAAATGTCCCTGTTTAGCGTATAGGAGATGTGGCTGGGTTTGTGCTATGTAATTCACTGGCTGGGAGAGCAGCAGTGGACTTCACTCTGCTGTCAGAGTGGCTGAATATTCCTTTCCATAACTGCCAGCAGCATTAGGGCTGCAGCTGAGGGTCACCACCTCTCTCAATTCTGGGTGGTTTGTACCAAAAGTTGCTCCTTCACCTCCCACTACAAGCCCTTGAAGACTAGAGTACTGGTCATTCTAAGAACAAGCCCTAAATTTTCTTTTCTAAATTCTTCTAGAGTGTGAACTAGAATTTTCTGAAAATATAGTTTCTGTGACAAAAACAAACAAATAAACAAACAAAAAAAATCACTTTTCCATAAGAAAAATGACAAGGGAAATACTTCCATATAATTCCATAGATTCCGTAGATAATGTAATTTTGAACAGTGTGTTTAATGCCTGAAAGACCTTTCAGACCAAATCCTCCTCAGGAGAGGTGGAGAAAAGCTGATATCTATGGGGAACCAGGATAGGGTGAGATCTCCTGGGAGGTCTGTGCCCCATACTCACTGTGGAAGTTTTTAGCTTTGCAGCAGAAGGAAGTGTGCAAGATGTTTTTCTGTCCTTGTTCCTACACTCCCATGGCTTGCCCCACGTACAATGCTTGTTTTTCTCCTGCACAGTATCTTGTATAATGCTTTACCAAGTAGGACTACACAGAATGTCTGTAAATAGGATTTTATGTGTACTTTGGGTAGGTGACTGCACAGTCTTCAAGAAAGTGAAGAATGAAGGTTGTTTCCTCTGATTAGAACATATTCTAGAGTAATGCTTCTGTGATTCAAACCAAGGGGAGTTTTTTAGGTATGGAGTGTACAGTAGTTATGTAAATTGGAATTTTGGCTAGAACAAACTCCTTTGGTTTTTTTGAAAAACTGCAATGAGATTTTTAACCATGATGGATGATCCGCATACTGGTTTTATGTTTTGCCCAAGAGGGATGAATCATAGATGTAAGGGCTGGAAAAGACTTACAGAAAGAGGTCATCTAATCATCCCCAAGAAGACAGGATCATATTAATTTGTGATGGTTGAAGACACTTAAAGAACACTTCAGTAGTAGTATCTTAACTGTTCTGTTCACGTGCTTCCTCCTTGTGCTTTCAGGTTTTCTTTCAAAAGAAAGAAGATTCTGCAAAAGAGGAAAACTCAGCCTAAGGCTTTCTCATGACAGATGCTAAGCAGTGCTCAAATCACATAAGCCAGATTCAACCCACAAGTTTTTGGTAACTGCCAACCAACCAAGAATTTCATAGTTTGAGCATTTTTCAAAGATAACAACCACTGGATCAGTCATTTGCACTGTGCCAGGAAAATACTATGTTGGTTTTTACTAGTCACAAAGCTGGCATTTTCTCTGCAGGCTTTTTATGATGGTTTAATTTAAGCTTAGGAGGCTTTAGCTCTGTCATCTCTCTCCTTTAAAAAATGTGTACATATGGAAATAGCTAGAAGTAAAGCAAATGAGTAGAAAATGACATCTTTTCATAGGTAGGACTAAACAGCCTGATTTAAAGGAAACTTTTTTGACAAGATCTTCTAAATATAGCCTTCCAGCTAGCTTCTCTGGAAAGTGATGGCAGCTCAGGCTTTTAAAGTTTTGCCTGAAAATAAAAGTCTACAGAAAGCATCCCCAGGATTTTAAGAAATGTTTAGAAAGCCATCAACCCAACATCATCCTTTATTTTCAGAGTTTCTGTAACTGTTTCCTTTTATATCATTTGGATTAAGGACACTTAAATTGCACCAGTCTAGGGGCTGTGTTGACAATTTGCCAGGCTCTTGAGAGCCACATGTAATTTTAAAAATCTGGAGAAAACTGCAGCTGGTGCATATTTGGAACATGGCAGGTCATTTCACTCAACCATGCAGAAATGTTTCTATGCCCACAGAGGAACACATATTTTGATAGAGCTGTGGTTGTGCCAGGCTGTCCTGGGTGTCCTAAAAAAACCACTCTTCCTGTGTCCTGTTTTGTAAATGGGGATTTCTGAGTAATTTCTGAGCAGGAGACGTTGCATCATGGGATGGTGTTAGGAAAGTTGTTTGAACAGCTTGCAGCTGGTGAACTTCATTCTCAGCAGAGCAGGCAGCACCGTGTGCTGGGTGCTCATCCAGACCTGTGCCTGTCTCTTACAGGCACAGTAAGGGTCCTGAAAAATACCTGCAGCACCCTCAGAATACATGGAGTGGAAAGCAGCAGAGAGTTCAACAACCAAATGGTACAAACTATTTTTGAAAAAGGTAGTTATGTAATTTACAGGTAGAGAGATAAGCTCGTCCTTGACTTTCCAGAAGGCCTGAGCCAAGACACGGTTAAAAATGTCAACATGTCACTCACATGGGCTTCTGTGAAATACCTGAAATCACTTAATGTGTTTTTTAAAACAATAGTCATTGGTCAGAAGGACAAATAATGTCATATGTTGTGCTGATAATTATGTTTGCTAACACAAGGTTTTTCTCCTATGCAGATAGGACTGAAGGATTTTGTTCCAGGTAGCCAGAGGAGGGAATTGTGCATGTCCCATACTAAAAGCAAAACTGTGGGCTGTGCTTATCGCTCGTGTGGCCAGGCAGGTGCCAGGAAGGATGACTGATACCATTGCATCTTATGGTTAATTACCCAACAAGAAGATAATAATAACATCTCAAAACTTGCAAACCAGACATCAGACTTGTTTGCATAACCATGTCACCTTGTGCTTTGTGCTCCTGGTCTGTGTCTCACGGCCTGAGTGGAGTCTCTGGGCTACAGAGTAAATAACAAATAACAAAACCAGCAGTCATTGAAATGGCTGTGGTCCTACATTGTTAAAATTGACAGGCGACCCCAAAAAATTCAGGAAATCATAAGGAAAATTGTTACTTCTGTGGAATAATTCATATTATCCTATTTTCTAGCCCAATCCAGTAGACTGTACCAACAAAATGGAGACCTCTTGTCCCTTTTCTGAGACATTACAATGATTTCAATATCTGTCCTCTGTGTATCTCTCACACAGCAAGATCTTCCCATTGCCAGAGTTGGAGCCAGTGATTATTTTCTTTAGGACTTTTCTCAGGGATCTCTCAAGATACTTTGTCTGTTTGCAGTTAGGGATATTGCAAATACTGGGGCTTACCTCAGGCAATTGACCCTCTTTGTCACCAAGGTCTGGAGTGAGATCCTGGTTGTGCTTGTTGTGGTTGCCTGAAAACCTGAAACTGTGTTAACCAAGATTTTTGCATTCCTAATGAAGAATCTAGGCAATGTGTCATGCCATGTGGTAGGTGGTGGTCAGTGCAGGTGTGCCTGTGATCTCTCTTGAGCTTCAGCTACAACACCTAAATGTACAGGTTATGTAGGAAAGACCAATCTGATCCCACAGACTTCTCTGTGGTTGCCTCAAGAGAGGAGCCTTTCAGCTTCTGTGGGCAAGAATTTGTCTGACTGTAGAACAGCAAAGTCAGGCCACCGCTGTGCGCTGCAAAATGCAGTAGCTGCCTTTACAGAGTATAAAGAAACTTGATCAGGAGCAATGTTTGTGGTTTAAAAAGGCTGAAGACAAGTAGGAGATTTCACTGAAAGCTGCAGGAGTGGGAGGCTGACTGCCCACATGGTTTCTTTGCCGAAACAGCCTTCTAATAACAGTGATATCAGCCAAGGCTACGGCCAGAGAGCCAAGTGAGTGCTGCTGTTACCTGGACATCATTTTCTTTGTGTGAATCTCTGCTGGGACTTTCTTGCAGGGCAAATGAAACCTTAGACCAGCTGCTCAGCTGGAATAAATCAATTTTACTAACAATAGCAGGGTTTGGTCCATATGATAATTTTCTGTGCCTGTTTGAGCAAGGAAGATCTGGCAATAAAGCTATGCAAGTATAATGTTTCTGGTGTAGATGAGGCAACAGTAAAGAGGCTGTGCTGAAGACAGGTTGGATTATGTTTGCTGAGTGGATGGAGCCTGTCAGGGAGATCACACCTCCTTTTAGAAGCCTGTGTACATCACTGTCCTGTCTCACAAATGCTTTACAGATGTCTTTCAAACATGGACAACAAATTTTTAAAAGGAAGAAAGGTTAAGCTTTTCTAATATTGTGTCCACTCTTGCTATGGGGTTCTCAGCGTGAAATTTGATTTTGCTGAGTCAATGTCCCACACCTGGACTTTAACTCTCTCTGTTTACTGTCCCTGCACTCATTTTGTCCTGCACTGTCCCCTTGAATTTGCTAATTACTGATCAACAAACAGATGGACAAAAGAATCCCAAGGCCTTGTTATCAATTTGTACTCACTTTAATTAAATGCTCTAATCAGACACTCCTGGAATCTTAATGAGGCAGAGGAAATCAGCGAGTGACAAAGTGACGTGCTAATTCACTGTGCAATAATTACAGACAGTGGGAATATCTGAGATCTCTGGGCTGCATAGGAAACTCTGTAGATCAGAATGGAGCTGGATCTGACATCCTCTGCTGGGGAAAAAGAAGATGCCTTCAGATTAACTATAAATGAAGAAGATTTGTGAAACATTGTCAAACTATGTACTGTGGTTTAGTGCAGAAATAAACCCTGTCTTGTTTGCTGACTGGGCTTTTTTTTTTTCTTTCTCCTTTTTGAGAAGAATCCCACTGTATGCCAGGACAAAGTCTGATTTCACCAGCCTTGTGGGAATACTCAATGCATAGTTGAGCCTGTTTGGTACAGCGCATATGAAAATACAGGACTAATGCACTGGCTCCCTTCCATGCCACTAGGATTTTTGCAGAGTAGCATAGGCAGAGATCTTGTTGATGGCGTGAATAAGCTCCTTGCCATTCAGCACAACTTCTCAGAAGGCAGATTAACAAACCAGCGTCTGAACATGTTTTCAGCACAGGGAGAAGGCACCAGTGGGACTGTAAACATTCACATTTGTTCCTCTTCAAAGAGACGGTTCTGCGCTCATTACTTCCCCTCTCTCCTCCACCTGGCCCCAGCCCTACCCTATTTCGACTCATGATTTACTGGGCTTCCTTGAACTCTGACCTGTGTCAATAGGACTGTGATGTAAACATCTTCCTGTGGCTACAAAGCTGTGACCTGGAGGAGCAGGTGGGGATGAGGATGGGGGTGAGATGGTGTCATCTGTGCAACCCTATTTTTGGCCCTACAGTTCCTTGCTCTCCAGGGCAGTGAGAGCCAAAGCCTATAGGAGTCAAGAGGAGCCTTTCTGTTGACTTGAATGATCTTTGGATTGGGACATGTGTTTGCTGTGCAAACTGGCAAATAGCCCTCATAAACCCCAGCAAGTGAAAGAGGGAGATTCCCCCCCAGGCACCCGGAGGTCCCGCTCCGTGGCTGATCTTTCTTTGGGAATGAAAGCAGATCCGCAGCTCCTTGTGTCAGACGTGCTGCACAACAAAAGAGGAGCTGGCGTTGTGAAAGCCAGGCAGGAAACTCTCTGGCTCCAGACACGTAGGCACAGCTCAGGGCCTGGCCCAGGAGAGGAGAATGCTTTGTGTTTCGTTGCTCTCATCAGTGAGGCTGCCAGGATCAAACTTGAGTCCACATGGGAGGATGCAGCGCTCTTCTCCAGGGAGTGGGAGTGGAAGGAGAGTGGGTGCAGAGAGATGTTGTTTTTGTGCAATTCATGAAGGTTATTGGGAAGGAGTCGAGTGTCAATCAGTGGTTATGGTGTTCCTTCCAACCTGTGTTGTGGACATGCTAGCAGTGCTGCTCACTTTTCCATAGTGTTTAGTTTGAAATCAGATTTCAGCCTGGCTGCAAGACCACTATGACAGTCAATGAATATTTTATATTATTTATTTATGAAGATGAATATTACAATTATTGTGGGTGCTCTAGGTGCTTACTTTTCCACCTGGAAAATGTTTTCCTGCAGGACTGCATCTGTTCCTAATATGTTTATATTTGTAACATGATTTTCTCCAAGAGCCATTCATGGAACCAGTATTAAAAGTATGAAATGAGATCTCAGACTGAAAACGTGGTCACTGTAGGACACTCAGATACTGTTATTTTTCCCTGAGAAGTCTCTCTGGTGAAAGAAAGAAAGTGGAAAATTGAATTTAGTTCTTTCTACTGACCTCAACTTCTGCAGAGCTGCTCTACAGAAAAAAAAAAAGACTGCTTAAAACTGAGGTTCTAAAATAAATAGGTTCTCTTTGATTTCACTGGAACTTGAAATAATTGACCTTAATTTCTTGTCCTCACCAACTTCAGCCAGGACTCTGCAGGCAGTGGGGACCTGACAGAGTTTTTTGAGACACTACCACAACACAAATGTTAATCAGCATTTCAGTGAACAGCCTCTGTTGTGAAACTGTGACATCAGCTTTCTTGGAAAGTGCCATAATAATTCAAGATGATTTTTAGAGTAAACCAAGGATTTACATACCTCTTTGAATACAATTTCAGTTTGTCTCAGATGGTGGGTGAAGTTTAGGTCAGCACTCGTGTTCAGTATCCACAGACAGCTGACAGTATTTGCTGCCCTACCCAGATCAAAGCTGAGGCAGAGGGCTGAGTCTGAATGCATTTGTGGTTTTGTATCAGTAAGCTGATAGTGGATCTACAGCTGAATTCAAGTAACCTAAAATCCCAGACTTTGGTTGAACAGTGCCACTGTGATTGCCATTTGATGAGCTACCCCTCATGAGCTGAACTGTGGAAGCTGAAACAACATTCTTATAAAACCCTGGAATCACAGAATGGTTTGGATTGGAAGGGATCTTAAGACTATCTCATTTTAACCCCCTGCCATAGGGAGGGACACCTTCCACTATCCCAGGTTGCTCAGAGCCCCATCCAACCTGGCCTTGAGCACTTCCAGGGATGGGGCAGCCACAGCTTCTCTGGACAACCTGTGCCAGGGCCTCACCACCCTCACTGTCATTTACATTTTTAATTTTCATTGGGACAGATTGAGTGATTATTTACTATGACAAAGAGGTGGCAGGATAGACAGCAGCCCTGATGATAATCTGGTGGGAAGAGCAGAAGCATTTCAGCCAGGTGCATGAATGAAACCTGTTCACCCTTTCTTGGTTAAAACCTCCATCAATTCAGCGTGGCAGAAAGACAAGGGTTTGCACATGCTCCTGGAGAGGAGCAACTGTTTGGACAAAGGATGCTGGAATCTCTGCTGACCTAGAGAGGAGACTGCAAATAGCATTATATTGGCATGCTCAGCATGTAATAATGATTCCTGAGAGTCTTACTTCTTGTTTGTTGGGTGGGGTTTTCTCCCTCTTTCTACCTATCTCTGCAGTGTATGTGAACCACAGCTGTTGACAAGGAAAATATGCAGTTGCTCTGCAGCAGCAGGACAGAAAAATAAATCATCCTCCCCGTGCCCCTTCTGTTACTATTGACTTACCAGTGACTATGCTAAGGTTAAAATCACACAGAGCTATATGTGTAAATGACATGGAATTTGCTCTGAACTGGACCATGCTGCCACTCATGACAGATAAATTCTCTATTTGTAGTTGCACTTCCCTTGGCAGACAGCTCAGCTTTATGGTAGAGTGGCCATGATGGTTATTACAGCAAAGTTGCTCACATTTTGTGTCAACACAGTGTCAGGAGAGCGTGGCTTTAATGGGAGTTTTGCCACAAGAGGGTGAGAACTGGGCAATGGAATGACCATGTAGAGCAGAGCTCTGGAGGGGTTAATTGTCCTCTGTGCAACTTGAGGGGGGAGTTTGCTTCTTGAGCTACTTAATTTTGCTTTTTATGCAAGAGCACTCCCCCTGCCCCTCCTGATTCTCTCAGCAGATGTAGCTGCCCGCATTCCCTGAACAATCTTGACAGATAGTAAAATTTGCCCCATAAAGCACGCATATTTTTGTGAATAGATCAGATGTCACCAAGGGCACAATTTCAGTTTGTCATCTTCCTCTGGCTTACACTGTAGATGCTCCTTCTCATTAGTGGAGTTACATTCATTTACACTAACTGACAGTGTAGCCCTGTGTTTTACATGACTTCTGGGATATGTGTATTTTTCTTTTTTGAAGTCTTCTGCCCTCAGGCTCCCATTCTGCCTGGCAAATGAATGTTTCAGAAAGACATCCAGAGCCAATCTCTCTATCCTGTGGTGAAAACAAGACTGACTGTATTCATTCTTGCTTGTCACTGTCTAAAATATGTCTTCCTGATTAAGTTAGTGGACAAGAGCTAGTCACACACTACAATATGATACAAGGAATATAAAGAGGCAGACTTTGCTCTCCATGACCTTTCTTCCTTCATGATCAAATTTTTTAGGGTTGTTGTTGTTGTTGTTGTTGTTGTTGATAATGAGAACTTTTCTTCCTTTGGCTGATCCTGCTGCCTTCTGTGTGAGCAGATCAGACATGAGCAAGGACAGAATTCCAGTCCATCTTGCACAGACAGCACATATTTCTGGTTTGCTGTAACTGTTTATATCAGAGTAAGCACACAGAGGACACGTATAAAATCTGGATCCAGCGTACTACACATCGTACAGCAAATTTGATTTCATTGGCCTACACTGGCTTTTATTTGCCTGCTAAGCCTTTAAAATCAAATAACTTCACAGATTTCAAATCATACAGTCTCCACTCTCCAGCTGTAAGATTGAAACGGGATTATAGGCTAATCTCAAATGTCATCACAATTGCTACCTCCTTTACACTAGCTCCTTTTGTTTGAAAAATGGCGAAATATTAGGGCTTGTTTTTGTTTTTTTTCTCTCTCCATTTTTTGTTGTTTTTAAAGAAGGTAGTGTTAAACATTGCTACCTGCAGAGGTTAATGTTAATGAAAAATGACAGGTTTAGGAATCCACAAAAGATTTTCTGGAAAGAACAGTCAGCTTCTTTGGACCCATATTACAGCTCTACGTCTCTGTATGTGTCCAGGAAAAGGTTGGAAAATTCTTTACTCAAGGTCATGAAGATGTTTCTGAATGAGGTTGCAAATGCTCCTTTGCCACTTGCTAACTCCCACCATCAGCCATGGCCTGATATTCTGCCTTGTTCACCAAGACTGCAGAGACACCAATTTTATGTGTTTCTTATGCAGTATTACATTTTAAGGAGGATTAACTCACTTCTCAGCCTTCTTTCTGACTATTGGGATATATTGAGTACTTTAACATTTACAAGTGTTTCCTCCTATTTTCTTACTTGTTTTTGCCTATTTTTTTACTTGTTTTTACTCTTACTTTTGTAAGAGTACTTACTCTTACGCTTTGTTTTTGTCTCATTTTTCTCATTTAATATTTGAGCCATGACATCGAGTCTGAACCCAGATGCTGTCTCAGATACTGCTGTGTATACAGCCAGATTGCCTACCCACTTCTATGTAGGATTCTCCTCGTGTCCAAAAAATGCATTAGCTGGTTTTGCCACATATTTTGCCTGAGAGCTCAAGTTGAGCTGTTTATCCTGCAGTCTCTTCTTTTGAGCTCTGAGTCTGACAGCCTGAAGCTTTGCTCTCTTCTAGACTCACATACATGTGCCCTGCATCATCCTGATGAATGGTTACCTGTTCACTGAGTGATGCAGTTTATGCTCTGTCATCTCTCTCCTCAGGCTATACATTCTCCACAGCTGGTTTTGCTTCTGTCTTTTCTGTGCTACCACTGATGGTTTTTCCTTCCCTACACAGCAACAGGTTTATCCTGAACTGGAAATGGATTTTTAACTGCTGCTTTATTGATTTTGGCTTGATGAGTCTCTGGTGTTTCACTCCTTTAACTTGACTTTTTTGCAGGCTCTGTTTTTTAAAGACTAATGACATTCTTCATCATTAATCTTCTCCCTGTTTTGCAGGGAACCTATATATGTGTGTGTGTGTGTGTGTGTGTGTATGCTTTACTTTAATGCTTTAGTATTACTTTCACACACCATTTCAGCCAAGACAGTTTTTTGCTACCAGGAAGGTCAGCCAGCATGAGGTGCCCAGGGAAATTACTCCTGTAGTCTCTGGGGATTTTTTTAAACAAACAAAACCCCCTCAAAAATTAAATCCACATATATTATTACTAGAAGTTTAAGGAGCAATCATTGTCTTTCTTAATGGCAGTAGATAATCTGCCAGTGAAAGTAGATGCTCTTGAGAAGCCCTCAGGGTTTTCCCATCCTTAGCTCATTGGACTGAGCTTGCTGTAGGTAAAAGTTGTAAGTCTCTCTTCCTCCTTCACATGGTTTGGAAATGTTTATCTTGTCCTGTATTACCCAGTGCACTGTGGCATGGCCATTACTGTCCCTCCACCCTTCCAGGCACAGATTTCTCTATGGAGGACAGTAGATGTTCAGTTTAGGAAATCCTACGGAGAGTGGGACTGGTGACAACGTCCTGATCACCCACAAGTTATATAACACGAGTCTTGTGCATCTTCCTGTTTCTGCTGCCTCATCAGCTGTAGAAACTGGGTTCTGCACTTAAATGTGAAAGCCACTTTAGGTTCTTAATTTGTGAAGTGTGAGACCTTTGGTTTGTCTGCTGTGTACTAGAAATTAGGGTGCCATAGACTAGACCAGTCAAGCTGACAAGTTAAATTTGTTCTGTTTTCTACAAGAATACAAATTTCAATGCTAATTAACCTCCTCAAATTTGTGAAGTGATTGACTAGTATGCCTTCTCCTTTACTTCCCTAGTCATGCAGTTAGTTGCAGAGGACAAGAGAGCACTCGAAAATGTCAAAAAATCATTCATAGTGCACTCTGTTATTTTCTCTGAAGTTTAACATGCATCAAAAATTCAGGCTTTTTGTGTTCTGTTATAAAGCCACGGAGATGGAGTTAACCTCCCCTGAAATTTGTTTTCTCATCTAAAGCAGGACAAACATACACTTTTAGCTCGAGTGCACCTGTGTATGGCATCCCTGGTTTTGATGCAGTCAAGAAAAAACAAGTGCCTAGTCTTCTCTAATGAGGAAGCTGACCAAGGTGTGCTTGTGGTTCTATTCAGTGTCCTGTGTAAAAGGATGAAAGGGACCATAAAAGAGGAGAGTTTTTCTGGAACCATGGTCCAGTTGTTTGGCCAATGGGGCATGCTGCATTTTCCATTTCTCACATTGCCAGTAGGCACATGAGTAATCGTGTGGTAAGGGAAAGAAAAGAAGGGACCGAAAAGAGCGCAGAGGGTGAGCGTGTCAGGCTTTAATGAGTGCCGTGCCCCAGCCCAGGTGCTTGTTTCCAGCAAAGTGTCCGTATGTCACTTATTATTTAGAGTCTCTAACACTTGCTCCAGGTGCCAGAAAATAAAAACAGACGCTGACACGTAGCGGGCACAAAGCGCGGCTGCGGCAGCGCAGATGGAGGTTGGATTTCACGCTAACATGGCGCCAGGGCGATCGCTTTCACAGGGGCCGACCGGGCCGCGCTCCAAATGAGGCGTTCCACATGATTTCACATCAAACAATCGCTGCAGTGACACACTTGTTGTTTCCACTCGTGCGATAACGCAGAGCAATGTGCTGGTGCATTCATGGGGCCTTTATCGATCGGGCTATTTTCCTAATGTGCTTTAAGCCGCGGAATTACAAATCCTGGATGGCGCGTTACCGTGTTTCACTGGCTCGGGGAGGCACACGGGAGCCATTCATCCTGATCAGTTACTGTCAAACACTTTCCCCCAGGCCCAGAAAATAACTTGTCTTGCCTGGAGGAGTAGGTGTGTGCCATGAGAATGAAGCCCAGCATAAACCCTTATTCCCCTGCCTGTGGATTGCTAGCCACAGAAGACTTATTTGATGGTGTGTTGGTAAAGTACAAGAAATCAATGTGAGTCTTCTCTTCTGTGTATTTTCATAGTAAATTTGGCATTTGAGCCGTGTTTAGTAAAGTTTTGCCAGGGGTAGTAAGCCTTGCCAGCTTCTTTTGTGATCCAAGGAAAAGTTCTTTATCTGGCAATGCAAGAAACTTCATGAAAGTAAAATTGACTTATGGCTTGGAGATGAAAGTAATATGCCACAAGAAACCAAAAAAGATGTTGCAAAACAAGGCAGTGGGAGTGTATTTTTTCTAGTATTTAATTATACTGGCAAAAAGGGAACATCTAAGAGCCAGAGCTCTAAGCAGGACCCACTGTCCAGTGAACAGAAAGATGGTTGCTTCCTTAACCAACAAAGTTTATGAAACCCATTTGGAAGCTTTTCCCAGCAACATTTTCTGATGGAAAAATGGAATTTCCAAAATACAATAATTCAGAAAATCTCTGATTATCCTAAAAATATAGTGAAAATCTCAACAAAATTTTATTTGAGTATGCATAATTAAAAAGATATGTTATTTTGCTGAATCTGACTCAACTTACTATTTTCTGAGTCAGCTCAATAAGCTATTAAGTTGCTTCCACTAATGCAGCAAGAACCTTCAAATGTTGAAATTATGTGTTTTTCTCTACTCTTCAGTTTTTTCAATTCTCAAATCTCTTTCAAGAACTTCATGTTAGTTGCTCTTGCATACTTTTAACTTACATCTTTGTAAGGTCACTAGGCTATAGCCATACAGTTATTTGTTTCAATATATTTTGTGTATTTCAAGACATTTTGTGTATTTCTTCTCTAAATTTTTCCATTTTCCTTGTTTAGTTCAATGAACCTAAAGTTTTGCCTAGTGCTTTCATCAAATATGACACACAAGTACTGATAGGAAGCCACCTATCCTAAAGGCAAGGCTTTGCTAAAATTTATGCCTAGTTCAGGGGAGGAAGGGGTCCCTAATTTCTCTGCTGCAGTGTACCCTATTGATGTGTTACTGGCCTTAATTCTGTTGGATCCTTGTGTTTTCACAACCTGAGATTTTTTAGATCCTGAATTTTGTCCTGAGCCAATCTTTGAGTAGATCTGTAATGTATGGAAAGGGCCGTACAATATATTTATATGTGTTATGTATATAAGGGCCATTGTCGTTTTCTGAGTTTAAGTTGACTGTCTTTGGTGAAGAGGGAATAAAGTCTTTAAGATATGGAATAGATTTTTTTTTTTTTAGATAAATACCTGGAGATTTGAAAGATTTTGTAGCATTTATGAGTGATAACACTGCTGTCATCAAACAGTTGTGGTTTTGTGTTTAAACAATCCCCTTTCTTTGTGATCTTGTGCTGTGGGTGTGGCACTGAAAAGAGGGTTTTGACAGTAAAATCCATCTCCAAAGGGAGACCTGTCTTCTAAGGCAAGACCTGTAAGCAGAGCAAGTAGGGGCAGTGATTAGAATCTCCTCACGCTGCTGTGATGGCACAGAGGGGTAGTGTTACACCAGGGGAGTGCTCACAAATTACTTGTTCAACAGATGAGAGAAACCTCACCCTTTCTACCAGCAAAGAAAACAAATATTTAATTTGTGTTTCCAGAGAAGTGATTCTTTTTCGGCTCTTATTGTGGCAGCAACACCATTACTACCTTTTCTTTTGATGCAGAAAAACCATTATAATGAGAGTTTTCATTTAACAGATTCATTTTGCCTTCATTACAAAGAGCAGCAGCTTTAAAGGGAACTTTGCCAGCTCTGCTGTTTTATAGCCTTGAGATCTCTGCAGTGGATGAAGAGACCACGCTTCAGGCCTTCATCTGCTGGATGGCGAGAGATAGCTCCAGCACCCTTATCCACCACAGCCTTGCTCCTTTTCTGAGGCTGGAGTGTGGGCTTGGAGGCCATGGAAGAGGGAGCCCTTGGTCATCCCTGATGGGTCACATCCTGCCTTCAGGACAGACCCTCGTCAGGCGTCTGCCTGTCTGCAGCTAAAGATGACTCCCATCCAAAGGGCAGAATCCAAGCCAAGGCAAAAGTCCTGGAATCACCAGCGAAGAGCATCTGCCAGGCCTGGCTGTAGCTCTGTGTTGGAAAAGCCTCGTCTGCATGGGGAATGGCACACATTCAGCAGATGACAGCCAGCACTTGGCTGGGCCCCACCAGCCCTGACCTTTGTGGCAGGTGGGAGGGCAGGCCAGTGTTTACCTTGGCCAGACTAGCCAGGGTTTATTCCTCATGGAAATGGAAATAAACTCTTGAGTACTCCCTTCCCACAGCTCCCAGTGTGCGTTGGTGGGGTACACTGCATGTCAGGATCTGACCCACTAACTGTGCCCCATGGCTGCAAGTGGTGACAGGTCTTGATGCTGATGTCACCAATCTTTCTGGAAAAATCCTTAGTGTGGAGTAGCCCGTGTGCATTATTTATTTCCCAGTGAAGTCTTACTTGGTTGAGAAACACAGTGTGAAAATGCCAGCTTTTGGAGCACCTGTACTGAGGGAAAATTGTGTCAAATGAAACCATTGTATTTAAATATACACACCATTCTATGTATATACACCTCTTACATATATATATATATGTATATATATATATATGGCATTAAATAGTGCTAAACTAGACAGATATCTCACTTTCTTGTTTTTGCCTTCTACAATGAAGACAGTTCTTGCTGGGGTCTGGGCTTCCTTCATGAATGCAGGGCATCATTTATGTGACATGATTCCCTTTATCACACTTTTAAAAATACCATTTTGGAAGATCCTTTTTTGTGGACTAATTGGGATTATACTGAGGCAAAGGTGCAATTCTGTAATGTATATATATGTAGGTATTGTACACTAAAGCTCCGAGGCTATTTGGAGCTTTGCATTCTCAAGAGAGACTGGAAATCCTGTGTTGCTCTGGTTGGAAGATGCTGGAATAGAAAGAGGTCAACGTGTGGTTGAACTGACAACTGGTACCCCAAATCTGAACTACTGTAAAATACTTACTTTGATTTAACATTTGGCCCACTCATTAAGGTTTTTTTGCTCCAGGTTGAAATCTATATCAGTAACCCTTATATATGTTCGAGTGGCAGATTTTCCCCTTCACTCTTGGAAGACAAAGGTCATAAGGAACTTTTTTCTTGTGATCATAAGCCAGGTCCTGATCTTGTTTCCACAGCTAAATATCTGGAATAACATAATGTGTTTAATAGATTTGCTTCAGATCTTTGGCCATGTGAGTGATACCGTGAAGGACTCTCCAGTCTCATCTAGTGCACATTGCACTGACCCACTGAGTCAAATTACAGGCACATCAAGGAAAATGTGGCTTCAAAAATGTGTGTGCAAACCACACACTGGTTCAGCACGGTGGGTGCAGCATGTGGCTTGCTTCAGTTTATTGTCAGAGTGTTTCATTAATTAAAGCCAGCAGCAGAAGTTGATGCTTGGACATCACCCAGTAAAGAAACTCTATCCTCTGCAGAAGGCGCAGGGAGTCCTTGGGAGGACTGTGGGGGATAAATATATGCACATTTGCCCATCCTGATACAGTAGCTCTCATCTCCCAAGCTTTCATCTGACTTCTGCTCTGTAAATACCTCTGGTCATACAAGGGAAAGGCTATACCCAGTAAAATGGGAAGGCAGTGCCTTTGCCCTCTTCAGTTCACGCTTATGTGTGTTGTCTGTCGCCTTGTAGTTAGAGATACACTGATAAACTAGTAGCTGCTAGTAGTTATCAGGAATTTAATTGAGAACCATTTAACATGAGGGTGACCTTGTGAATGAAATTCTGAATGAAATAGTTTCTTAGACACTCACCACACACTAAATAGTCCTGCAGCTCTCTCTGTTCTCCCTTGCTGTGCTGCAGTCACTATTCCAAGCACTCAACAGTATGGATGATCACCCCTAAAATATTTTACATTGTTTTGTCAACACTTGAGGAGAAAAGTATTGAATCCTTGTGGCCTGAAACCAGAGGGATACATGGAGAGTGCAGCACACACACCAGGCTCTATGGAAGGTCTATGAGACCTGTCAGAGCTGCTTCAGTCCTACTTGGTCAGAGATATAAGTGGTCTTTAAAAAAAAAAAAAAAATTACAACAAAGCAAACCGGTTTTAGTTTTTCCTTCTAGAACAGGCATAGACCAAGATGGGTTTTTTTCATTTCCAATCTTTTTGTAAACTCATTAAAAGACTGCTGTTTTCATGAGGTTTTCCCTGGTCTCTGAAGCCTGACTCTCAGATAGCACATTTTGACTCAGATCTGCTGGTGCCAGCACAGCTGCACTGATTCACAACAGTAACATGATCTAGTTACTTTTTCTAGTAACACATTCACAAAACCTTTCAATCTGCTTTCTCCAACACTGGCAGGGCAGAGTACACACAGGCAGATTAAATCTTCATGAAGCCTGGACCCTTCCCATTTCAAGGATGCCTGCATTTTGATGACTGTCACTACAGGTTTTTACTCTACCATCATCAAGTCCATAATCCCAAGCAAAGCTCTCCAGACAGGCAGTTGTTAGCAATTTCTAATCTGCTGCATGACCATCTGCTGCTTTGCTCATAGTTCAGTGCTGCCTGAGTCTGGGGACTCAGCTATAATGTGCCCTTGCTGGTACTTAACAAATGCTAAGAGGAATAGTTTACTGTTTTGCATTTTCCACTCTGTTTCTTCCCCTTCTTGGCTCTATTCTTTTGCCTAGTTTTCACATTATTGGGTATGGTGTCTGGTTTCTAGTAGCATATTAGTAATGTAGGAAAAATGAACATAATTGCAAAAATACCACACAAAAGACTCATATGTTGCTTTCATTGCTTAATCCGCTTGCTGGGAATAATTGAACGGGATTCCTTTTGTTTTGTAGCTGCTTGATTTTCTGAGTAGAAGTCCCCTCCTCCCATGCTTGACCCTGTAAGTAGTAATGGGCAGACAGGCTTGAGAGAAATAAGAACAGAATCCAGCCCTTTGAAACTGAGCCTGCTCCAGGGAGTCAGAAATGCGTGGTTGAAAGTACTACTGCTTGTCATTTCTCATAGCCCATGTGCTTTGGAGACATTGGCAAAGATTCACCTGGACTGGGGTGCAAATTCAGCTGCAAGCTGGTGATGATAAGCTCCATGCTACTGGAATAACACAGTTATCAGGGGGGCTCTGCCACTGGGACGGGGAGACCCTCTCCTAGGAGAGCCATAAGTCAATGTTGTTGTAATGGGAAATGCCCTTAGAAGAGAGCTCTTCTGTCAAAACCACATTTCTCTGGTTCTGTGTAGCTGTTACTAGTTCAGTTTAAAGCCTCATTCATCAAATGTGTGTCATCCCCACTGTTTTAGATAAATGTGGTGGTTCAAGGTGGGCTCAAAGCCACAGTGCTACTTTGCACACCAGCGGGTTTCAGCTCCTCTCTGCTCTGCAGTGCACGGTGATGTGGAATCGCCTTGCACAGCTCTGAAGGTGTTACTGGTCCTACTTGTCCTATCCTCGATTGCTTCTGCGTTTTTTGGGTTTGTCCAGAGCACAGGCAGAAGTGTAGTTGTAGGAGAGCAGAGCAGGAGCCAAGAGCTGCAAGGAAAAATTCATCTGTGTGTTCCCAGACAGGCTCTGGGCTGCTGGTGGCATTTCCAAAGCTCTGGGTATCTACACAGGGACCTGTCAGGAAATTGGAGTTGCTGTTTCTGGGATGGTTTGTAATAGGAAAGGAAACACTGAATGTGTGCATCTAGTGTGGTCTTGTATGTTAAGACTGAGAGGTTGTTTTGCTACGTGAACAGCAGTGGTGAGACAGAGGAATGTTAAACACAACCAAGGGCCCATGCATTAAAAAGCACATTGATATATCATGGGGATTATACAAAAAGTCACTAATATGTTGACAAGATGAAGATAGGGCCTTGAAGGAAGAGATTTAAAGACCTTCAGCTGTAAATCTTATCAACAGAAGATTGAGAGGTGACTTAATTGCAGTCTGAAAGTACTTCATGGGTGGAAGATACAGGATGTTAGACAGCTCTTTAATTTAGGAAAAGAAAGGCATAAGCCGATAGCAGAGCTAAAAGGTGAGTCTGGACAAAAGCAAGGTAGAATCTGGACAGGCAGTGAAGGTGAAAAGCCTCTGGGACAAACTGCTGAGGGAAAACATGGATTTTCCATCTTTTGATCTCTTCAGCTTATTTCTGGAAGCTTTCCTGGAAAATGCTTTTGCCAAATACAGCAGCACTGACTAGATGGGAGTTCAGATTAGATGTTCAAACAGTCCCTACTTGTGTAAAGCCCATACATCTTCTTGGCACACAGGAGTATGGAATGGAGGACGTAGCTCTGGAGAGAGGCTGGGCAGACCTGGCACATTCTCGGGTCTAATACTGATGTGTGGTGCAAACCTGCACAAAACAACCTTGAATGGCCATCTAAAACCACATCCAACACGGAAGATTCATACTATATTTGGAAGGTCAGACACTAAAATAAATGGCCTGGTTTCATTGTTGTTTAGCAGAAGTAAGCATTGCAAACACTTTATTATCCTGGAATAAGGATAATTATTTATGAACCAAAATAAAATTTGGATGCTCAAGGATTCTGTATGCAATCAGACATCATATCTTCCTGTTCCTATATGGAACTGGCAATATTTGAGCCTCACCCTGCACACATTGTGAAGTAATAAACACTACAAGTTGTGCCTACTTTTTCATTTGGGAAGGAACCTGAAAGCAGTTCCTTGCAGAAAGTTGTTGTCCATACAAAACTCAGCACAGGCTGTGGCAGCTTTATTGTGCAGCCACGTAACATTCCTACCAGTAATGTATGTGTGTGGAGAGAGAGGGCGGGCAGGCAGTAATTGTTTCACTGACAGAAAAGATATAGACAGATGCACAGAAGCATTCTGGAACAAAAATGGGGCTGCATCCACTGAAACAACAGATGCTGCCTTGTGAAAATATTTTTTCCATTATAGCTCCAATGTCATCTCCCACTTATCTCTCTCAGAAGCGCAGAAGGAGCTCATTTCAAGGGTACCTATTCTTGCCAGTGGCATTCCTCCTGCCTCGCAGCCTCAAAAAAGGGAATGGGTTTTTAACAGGCATCATGGTGGGGGGACCATTTGTCTGCGATTAGGCCCAAGAAAGGAAAGAAACTTTTGTCAGAGTGAAAGGGAAGCTTGTAGTTCATTAAGCGGTGGAGGGATTAGCCATGTCGAGAGCTCTGTTCTCAAAAAGCACTGGAGAGGGCCTGGGGAGGGGAGGGCTCCTTGTAAGAACTTTCTTCCTTTTCTCTTCTATTCTGTGGGTCTTTAATGGCTTCCCCGCGGTGGGGCACGGTGTAAGTAGGGGATCCTGGTCTTATTAGTGGGCTTTGGGTCCCCCACCTCCCTCCAGCCCAGCATCTCTTTATCATTCTGCCAGTTCATTACAAGCCCCAGCCAAGACTTCACTGGCTTGGGACTAGGCTAAAGAGAGAGAAAGAAAAGGGATGGGGGGAGGAAAGAGGACGCAAAGCAATTAATTTGGGAGCATTCAGGCCTGAGAATGTAGGCCACTCCAGAAGAAACAGTCCCCCCAAAGAAAAGAGAAAAAACTGAACCTTTAACAATGTTTTCTTTCAGGGTTTTGGCTACTGTTGCATAAAACCCTCCAGTGCTTTGATATTTTTCCACTTCTAATTTGCTTGTACCGAGGAGTTTCTCCATAGAAATGTTTCCTTTCGTTGGGAGTTTTCAGGTCCCTTGATTCCCAAATGCTTCTACTTTGGAGGCAGAAGGGCTTTTGTTTTTTTGGTATCAATAGTCCCTTGGGGCCAAAATGTGAAATATCTGTGCAGGTAAATTCCCTCTGTCCTTGCTGGGAAGCTCAGATGAGTACTGGCCACTATAACCGGCAAGTCTAGGCTCCATGATTTGTCTCCTGCTGTTCCTATGGAAAATTCCTTTTGCAGTCAAAACAGTCCTTGTTCTTTCAGGTGGATATGATCAAATGCAGAATTACTGCAGGTCTCATTGGCACAGAGAGCCATCCAGGGAGCCCACTTTGCCTCCTTTGCTTGGAAATTCTGGAAAAGATATTCTGGCATACATTCATTGTTAAACATCAATTCTGGAGTGGAAACCCCTCTTTCCAGAGGTGTGAGCTCACCAGTTACTCCTCATCTGGACTGAGAGCTCGTGAATAAGAATATTGCCATGGGACTGACAGCAAAACAGTTTTTCCAGAATCAACTCCAACCACAGATGCTCTCAGAGCTATTTCCTCTGGAGCAGTGGGAGTTTTGGTGGGCCTGGAGGTCCGGTCTCACTGCCTCACCACGCCAGCCAGCATACAGAAGGCATCTGAATCATTTAGCTTAATGAGAGAGCCACAAATGAGTAATACAAAAAATTCAAGTTAGAATTTCCAACTGTTTATTTTCACCTGTGCATACCCACTTGTGATTTCCTGGCCAGGAAAGGCACTCTTCTGTGGGTAACGGGGATTTGTGTGCACCCTTTTATGGGTAAGGGGATTTACAGCTGACCATTAGGCAGTTTTGGCATTTTTCAAAAATATTTGGATAGATGGAGGTGTGTTGAAGTTGAGGGAGGCTGACTGAGATGAGACCCTGTTGCCTCTCCTGTAAACCCAGCCATGTGTTTCTCTGAGCTTGCATTTCTGCCCTAACTGCATTCACCACATCACTGAAATACTCAGCATATGCTGTGTTTCCACTCGAGGTGAGCCACAGCTGAACCCCTCTCATGACAGTTTGACTAAAGAAATCTGGCCTGATTTGTTGCTGAGTTGGCTCCTAGTTTTGGGTGCCGGTGTGTTTGCTCCAGGCTGTTTGGCTTCCTCAAAAGGCACCTTCCCATATACTGGTGATCTTACACAGGGTAGAAGAACAGTGTTCACAGGTCAGTGCAGGAGCTCTCTGTTATTAGAAATCACAGTTCAAATATTTATTCTAGAAAAGTCCCCTGTGGTAACACTCTGAAATTTGATTGCTGACAAATGCAAAGGTGTGTCTGAGCCAGGAGGGATGCAAACATAGGGTGGGAAAGGGCATTGTGTTTAAATCTACAAAGTGGGATTATTCTGGGGTGATCATGGGATCATTAGATTCCTAATGAGGCAGAGGAGAGAAAGCCTGGAAAGGTCGGGACACTGGCCACACCACTGGCATCCCATTCTGTCAAACACGAGCAGCTCTTTATCACACCTGGAAGGATGCAGAAAGACACAGTTGCCTTAAGAGACTGAGATGAACTGATTTTGCTCCTACTTTGTGCTGCCTTTCATGCTCTGCCACAGGGCTTCTGGGGTGTCCTGGCCCCCTTGGAACAGCCCTGGGGCTCTGCATCTTTGGGAAATGACCTTTTCCAGTGCTGCCAAGGGCAGCAAAGATGATTTGCTTTGCCGTGACCTGTGGTTAGAAATGTGGGTGCCAAATTCTTTGCTCAAGCATTTGTTTAGCAACTGGGTCGCTTGTTTCTATCAGAGAGCAGGATTTAGGCACATAAATTAAATGGATTATCAGGAATGCTATCTTCACTTTTTTTTTTTTTTTTTTTTTTTTCCTTTTTGCTTCCTTTTTGGCCAAGGTTAATTCGGAGCTCTCATGTGGTCCCCCTGGAATGACTGGAGAATATTGCCCAATATTTTCCAAACTGTTTTCCAGCAAAGGCTGTTCGTACAAGGCACTATAAAGATCAGAACAAGGTTCATACTGACAATCAGCAGCTCTGACTTCCAGTATCTTACTGCAGGGTGAACCATAAAACAGGGGGTGGTGCATAAATTGAGAATAAAGTTGTGGTGGGTAAGAGCTACAGGCAACATCTGCCTTTCTCATCAGTGCAAAGGCAGAGCAGTTACACTCTTTATTTTTAGCAACTCTATTTGAAAACATGTGATATTCCACTGCATAAGAGGTGGTCAGTTAAATGGATGTTTTGGCAAGTTACTTTCCTCCTGGAGTCTAGCCTTGATGGAGAGAGAGAGGCTGAGCCCACATCCCATCCTGGGCTGTGCCTTCCACACGGTTCTCAGACTCAGGTTTTGATTCATAGCCCATGGGGAGAAAAGCTGGGGTTTAATTATGGATGGAGACAATCAGTCAGATAAAATGACAACCCACTCAGGTTTTTAGCACAGAACTCATGCTGCATTTTTGTCAGTGATTACAACCCAAATCCTCCCATTTCTCTCCTCCCCACCCCCATATGTGTATTCTTCAGTATTTATGGGGTTTGGTCTGGTTCAAAAGCAAAAATGCTGAGCGGTAATAAAAATCAAGGTTAATGTACCATAATATTGAGTCAAGTGACTTGTAAAAATTCTTGCTTTAGTTTGTCTTAGTTCACAGACACAAGGTTCAGAACTTTTTCCAGCAAGATTTGCTATTGCAACATGCTCTTATTTTGACAGCTTTTATTTTTAGAAATGTTGAGAATCTCTTTGGAAACTATTTATAGGTTTGCTGCTCAAGTATGCTGGAGCTTTTTGTTTTCGTTTAATTATTGCACGCATAGTTTTGCTTTAATGTTGTTTTTATTTAATGACATGGAATATATATATATTTTCTTTTTTAACGAAACTCAAGCATACAAGCCTTTCCTTTGCTGATGTGTATATTGGAAAAGCTTGAGGCCAGAAGTGAGTGCTTCTCAAGTGAATTTAGACTCAGTTAAGGCATGATTTAACTGTGGTAGTTAATTGGGATAAATTCACATGGGTAGACCCCCAGATTAAATTGTCAGATGCCCTGGGTGAGTACTTAATTGTCAGGGTTTTATGCAAACCGTAAAGAGGCAGTTAGTTTAAGTGTTGAAGCTGACTCCCTGCAGAGAGGGATGCTTTGCTCCATCCTTTTTCTGATCATCTGTCCCCATCCTTCTGTTCTTTTGGGTCAGTCTTCCCCATGCATCCCAGCTGCTGAATGGAAAATCAGGGCAAATCACCTTGTCTATTTTTGTATCACTTATTACCTAGAAAGTACCTTCCATCATCATTTCAAATTATGCAATTACTCTCTTTTTGCTTCACTAAAATCTCAATATTTACAAGACTCATTGCCACACTTTATAGGCCAGTTTAGGAAAATATCAGCATGCCTGTGATTTTCTGAGGACTCCACGGTGGAGAAATTGGATGGATTTGTGTCCAAGTCAGAATGACAGGGACTGAAATGCATGGAAACATTTTAATCTAATGGTCTTTCCTGTCTCGGAAATGTCCATTCTCTACTCAGGCAAGAGAAATTAAATGCAAAAAAAAGTTATTAATAACATCTAATCAAAAAGCCATCCCTGTTTTTATATCTTAGAGCAGAAATTAACTATGACAGCTGCTCCTGGAAGGTTATTTGTCCATGCTATTATGCAGAATTCTGAAAATTGCCATTTTTTCATCACAGGCTGTTATCAGGAACAGTTATGTGTTTTGCCTAAAGACTATTACTTCCATTGTTTTTGAACTTTACACCAGACATAGTCTATCACAAAAATAATCACTTGTCTTGTGACAAAACAAACCATTCCATTTTTTTTCGTTTTTCCAAGGCATCTCATTATCAACTTTGGAAGGAAGTTGAATTTATAAAAAGATAAGTCATGTAAATAAGCTGGAAGAAATCTAATCAAAGTCCTTTGTCTTCTTTGGCAAGCACAGCTCCATTTAACTGTGATTCTCCTTTGAAGCTTCAATTACTTGACTTACCAGAGCTGGAGCAGGGGAGAAATGGTGAATATTTCTGAACAAGGTGCATGTGTGTATGTGAGGGGGAGTTATTTACTTTTTGGGGCTGCAAAAAAAAAAAAAAAAGTTTAAGCAAGTTTACAGACTGCATGGTTTTGGCCAGCTGCTTGGAATCACAGGATAAAATTTATCCCTGATGTGTCCCCACTGTAAGCAAGTGGAGGAGCAGGGCCAGTAAATGCTGTCTCTCCAATGCCCCATTCCCTTCCTCACATGGAGCTCTCTTGCATCCATTTATGTCCACATGTTTGTGGCCCTGAATGCTGTTTTCACCAAATGCACATCAGAAATACCTTGCATTGCTCCCCTGTGAGCACTCCCCAGGCTGTATTGCACAGGGTTCTATTTACCACTGTGTTTATGTCAGTTCTTTCCATTTAAAGGTAAATGTCAAATTCCCCTCACTGGTTTGTTTTTTCTTTTTTGAGTGTGCATCCACAACTGTTTTCACTGTTGACAGATGCAATTAGACCAGATCTCCTGGGGAGCAGCATCCACCTAGCCCTGGTGGTGTGAAAGCCTGTGTGTCTTATCATACTGTTAGGCAGAGTAAATCAGAGTAACTGAGGAATCTTGAGTATTTGAGTAAAATCACCCTGCTGGGCTCTGTGCTGCTGCAGCTGAATTTCTGCTGCCTGGAAAGCTTTCTCTACACTCATCCAGGCTCCAGAAATTGCCACAGAGAGGCACAGGACTTGCAAGGCAGTTACATGTACCTGCCTTCTCCCAAATGACAGAGACTCGCTTTTTTATTCTTCAGTCAAGCATTCAGCTGATGCACCAGTGATCTGTACACACACAGTTTGCCCCTGATTTCTTACAAACAATTTTAATTCTTCTAACTCCCCCTATCATTTTAGGTTTTATAAATAAACTAAAAATTGAGGGCAAAAAACCATGGATTTTCTGTTCTTTGTTGGAATGCTGCTCTGGTGTAACTGAGAGGAGAACTTGACCTGCTGTATCCATTTTTGCAGAGTTCAAACTGTAATTCCAGGCCAGATTTAATCTGTGCTTCTTGCTCATATTTCACTGAAGCTCTCAAAAAATACACATACTGTGGACTGCAGTGCAGCATTGCAGGCAGTGAGTGACTGTTATCTGGCCTGAAGGATCTTCTGGAAATAAATTTAAAAAAAAAAGCTATCAAATTGCTGAACAACTGATGGGTGTTTTAAGTCTTTAATTTGTTTTCATTTGCTTGGAAAAGCAGACCACGTTTGCCTTCAGAGCAAAAGGCAGTTATTGATAGTGCTACTTAAGTGAGCAAAATAAAATGCTTGCAATGACAGTTATCAGAGGTTAGGTCCTTGGAGATGAAAAGCTTTTGTGTCCATGTGCACTCCAAACCAAATCTTTCTGTGGGCCTACATAAAGTATACAACAATGTGCTTCCCTTCTGAACTTTTTTGGGACATGGCATGGAAAGACTGTAGCAGTCTTCATGAAGTCAAATCCCAGATGGGTATTGGTTTCAAAGGGAATGATGACTAGCCAGTATGTTAAATATTTTAATTCAGTAAAGCCTCCTGTTCTCCTTGATGTTTGCTAAAGTTACGTTCAGCAGCTGTAGAGGAGAATGTGCACAAGAAACCGAAGGAGAATCCTGTGTCCTCTCCTCTTGCCTAACCAATAAATTTTAGCACTGAGTAGGCAGGCACAAGCCCTCCTCACCTTGGCCCGTGGGGTGGGGAGATGAGCAGAGAGGGGTTTAGATGGAAGCAGAGCCACGAGCAGCTGGACCAGGTGCCACTGGTGCTCTGAAATGTCACTTTAAAGGCTATTAACATAGTGAAGGCTTTTGAAGGCTGCTGAACTGTGTGTAGCATAATCCTTCTGCTTTTGTGCCGCAGCACTCTCTGCATGTTGTGCTAATAGACACTTGTGCTGAGGAAGCCCACCATGTACAGAGCTCCAGAGAGAAAAACTGCTTTATCTGCACTCAGTGGTAGATAATTGCTGCTGGTGCTGTAAGTCTGATAACAGGCAGGCAGGTCTGACCTGCCTCATTTTTTAGATAGATTTGAATTTTCCCAGAATCCAGGGTTATCTGGTTCTGGGCAGAATCTCTTGAAAGGTAAGAAATTATTATAACAGAGGTGAGGAGTTTTGGAGGTGGAAGGTTTGTCTTGAACTTCATCACCTTGCCAACGCTTTCTGCAGTAATAGAGAAAAATCTTTTCTGCAATATTAGGAAGTTATTTGCCAACCATTTTTGGAGAAAGAGGCTGCTTTTACAGTCAGCCAATACAACAAACAGACTTTCCTCTAGGGCAACTGCACTGGCTTTTCATTTCTTTTGCTTTCTTCTGCTATTTTTTGACTTCTGTAGAATTTGTCTAATCTTACCTTGCTTGAACTGTGAATCAGAGCCTTTAGACCTGCTAAATTATTCCAGAGGATTAAAAACAAGTCTTTGTGTAGCTGATTTCTCATTGATGCCCCACTTCTCTCTGAACATTCACTTGGCTCTGAGCTTGGCTAGACAGGAGTGAAGGAGGCAGGTATCAACTTCTCACACTGAGTATTATATATATATTTATATAACAGCTGAGGCATAGGAAGAAACCTGTGTTCTGTCCTGCTATTTATGGGCCTGGCTTTGCTGCTGGAAACGTTTTTAACTGTGACCTTACACTACAGGTATCTCTGCTTTTATGTTTTGTAAGTTATGAGGCATTTAGCTCATTTTCCAAGAGCATCTCCTTTGCTTTTCATGGGGCAAAGCTTCTGTGTCACAATGCATGCACTGCAGATGGTTACATCAGCTCCTTCTTGATGACAATTTTAGTATTTGATCAGCTTGTTCCTTTTCATTTTAATTTATTGCCAACTACACTTTCCTTGCTCAGAAGCAGTAATGTATGACATAAAACCCAGCTCTCCCCACTCTCCCTGGCTACGCTTGTCAACTGTGTTCAGTCATAGCTGCTGCCATTTTAATAACCAGTTCCTGCTTTTAGATCTTGAGAATGTATGATCAAACAATCCAGCACCTGAGACCTTCAGTGAAGTGCAGTGATTTTGCTGGAAAAGGCAACCCTTCGACTTACCTTTCACCCTATGGAAATGGCAAAAGTGGGAGGTGTTACACTGGGTGTCCAGTCTCTCTCCTTGCATGCAGTAAGGCTGTCTAAATAATTACGTTCTCACTAGCACTAAGTTGCTGAGTTACAATCTTAACAGCATTTCATCTGTTCGCAGTGGAACCTTGCTTCCTTGTCCCTTTTGCAGGATTGTCACCCTTTTATCAGGTGAATTGCCTGTGCAGGAGTGGCCTCACACTATCCACCATTCCAACAGGATAATTGCTGCTGAATGCAAAGCAGTTGTCACTTCTCCAGCTCTGGAAGCCAGGAAGGTTTGGATAGGTTCCTGAAAAATACACTTTTTTGGCCATGGCAAGGATGTTTTAAAAAATCACATGCACAGAGAAGCATTTAGGGCCAGGTGATGTTAATCTGACGTGGGGTAGTCCCTTTCCCAGTGGCACACTGGTTGTGTGCTGATTTGATGGGTGATGCTGGAAGCTTGACCTTCGGTTAGATGACAGAAGCACAAACCTGGGTCTGCTTATCCACTGTGTGCAGGCAAGCCATAACATATTTAGACCAACTAGATAACTTTTAAAGCAGTGTTCCCTAAATTCCAGCACAAATTGCCTATGGGTCAATTGACTGCGTGTAAGGATCAGGATTTATCATAAGGCCTACTACTTGTTAAACTCAAAGAAATACCCTAAGGTGTAGATCAAATCAGGTATCAAAGAACTCACAGAAATAACCACACAACATATGTTGTCCTTAGGCAAACATGTTACTAAGCATATGGGTTTGCATCTTTCACTGCTGCTGTTTGCACTGCAGCTGCTCACAAGGTGTTTTACCTTCCTACCCAGCAATACCTCTGTGCAGCAAAGGTGTGATTTAGATTTGGTTTCAGGCAACAACTTTGAAGGGTGAAGGTGGTAATTTTATCCAGGCTTTTTCCCTAAGTAATTTGTATTGTTCCTTTTTTTTTGGCATTGCTTCAGTCTCGATATAATCCCTTAATATATGATGGAGAACATTTCAGCCCTTCAGGGAGATGCCATTGGAGACTACTTTCAGGTTATTGGGTCTTTCAGTGTTGTTCACATCCATCCTTAAACATTAATATTCTTCATCCATTCTACTTTGAAGCCAATGAAACATTTGAATTTGCTTTAGTATCCTTTGATCAGGCCTGTGATAGTTGTATAATATTGCTGTCATGCTTTACCTGTTGTTAAAAAGAGTTTGTATTTAGCCTTTCCTCTAAAGAAGTGCTAATGTTGCACTTATTTCTGGCTCCTTGTAGAGGGGTGCTGTTGCATAAATAGTTGGGAATGGTTGTGCAGTCCTTACCCAAAGAATATGTAATTTTGGCAACAGCAGAAAAGGCAGAATTAATATTACTATGAGTAAAAATTTTGAGGCAGTAAGAGGAGTAAATATCTTCCTAATTTTCACCCAGAGGCACTGGGGAGAGGTGAGAAGCAATCAGCTCTCTGTGCCTTATACCTGTGCCTCATCTTCCACCAGTTGTTCCTGAACACACCAGCTACTCCCATTTCAGACCAGTGGAAACACTGAAAGTGTCTAAAAACAGAGTCTGGCCTTTCATACAGGAGTCAATTTGCCCATCACTGTGGAGCAACCACAGAGAAACTGTTTAGCAGTACAAAACCCACATTGTGTATGAGATTAGGACAGGAAATATGGGATTGCAAGCTGAAACTGCATGGTAAATTTGCGTGAGTTATACACACTAAAACAACATGCTTCTCTCTCTGCATCCCTGCCTGTACCAGAGAGGCTCTCAGTTTGGCTCTGTTACTCCCAGTTGGTGGGAACCCCTTGCTCCTGGGTTCACAGATGAGGTCCTGGGCCATCAGCAGGGAAGGTCACCTCTCCAGTGGTGGAGGAGAGCCCAGAGCCTGGCTGGTGCACATCTCCCCTTTAAAGGAAAGGAAGAGGCTCTGATAACTTTGAGATAACAGCTCCTGAAGGCCTCTTCTGAGATGTGCCCTGAATAACAATCCATGGTGTGTTTACCTACGAACATGTGTATATGTTACCCAGCTTTACTATCCCCAAAATAGATATTTAACTTTTTTTTCCCCAATAAGTAGCCAAAAATCCTTTTCTACTTTTTTCCTTTTTCAAAAAGGCTAATGGGAAAAAAATGGCTTTCAGAGGGTTTTTTTTTCCTTTTGATAAGATTAACCCATTGTTTGCAAAGCAGAAAACAGAATTTTTTTCCACTGAGCAAGCAAAACCACAATTGCTGTAATGAATATCAGGTAATTAGCCCTTCTCATCTGGAGGAGACAGCACATAAGATTCACTGCAGTACTTTACCTGTAGAATAGAGTAGCAGTGGTATTAATCCAAGCCAAACATTGAAGTTTTACAATTGGTTGTATTATTATTGTAGTTACAGCATTTTTACAGCCAGAGCAGAAGGCTTCTGAAATTAAGGTGATATTTAATCTTCTTAAGACTGCTGGGCACCAACTAACTGCTCATGCTATAGAAGGGAGACAGCTGCCTTCTGCTCTGCTTTATACAGAATTTATGCCACACCTCAGTTTCTGGGAATTTTCCAATGCAGTTTTCATTTGGAATAGCTGGTCACTTGAGTAACGTGTAGCTTAGAAATAAAATAGAACCAATTTTCTGCTTAATTAGAAACATAATCCTAAATTCTGCCAGCTTCAGCCTGGCAGTTCAACGGAAAGGTTTCACTGTGGGATTGAATGTCATGTTTTGAAGCCTGCTCTGCATCCCTGCTGGACTGACAGTGTGGTTGCATTTCCTTTTGCTTGGGAAGGGGCAATGTGGTGCATCACCTCCCAGACAGGGTCTGTGGAGGGCCATCCCCTCTCCAGGCCAGGCATTTGACATGGACCAGGGAATCCTTGAGGATCATTGAAATTTATGTGGGCAAGTTTGAATGGAAGCAATGGAAATGTGCCCAGCTCAACGAGCTGGGTTGTGCAGGAGGGGCAGTTCTCTCTGTTACAAGAAGACCTCTTGAAGGGACTTCTCACCATGTGAAATGCTGACAAATTATTGTTCCACCAGCCAGGAGTCAAATTAAGGAAGGTTCGTGCTGAGGCTGAGATAGTTTTCCAACAGTATAATTTCTGAGTGCTCAAAGAGCAAGGCCAGCACAGTCAAACATTGTTTTTCTGCTGTGTTATCTCAGAGGGAACTTGGCAAATCACCCTTGGCAAATGACTTACAGTGGGACTTCAATGCAGCACGTGGGAGTCAGCTGGGGCTGTGCTAATATAGGTTTGAGGGGATAAAGGCAGTGGGGTCCCTGGCCCTCAAATGGATCAGACAGCAGATCCTACTCCAGGAGTTTAGTAAAAAATCAGTGACAAATCTCTGCCCAGATGGGGTTGGCTTGGGAGTACACAGGGATGTGTAATCAGACTTCCTTGCAACAGGATGGTGACTGTTCAGTGACATATTGGGCTGTTCATTCCACGTCATACTGATATGAGGAATTCCTGATTGCCTTGAACATCCAGAGATCCAGTGGCTTCCCCAGGGAAATGCAGTTTCTCAGGCCTATTTTTTCTAAGAGAAACCCCATCCACAGATGTGATCCAAAATACCGTGTTCTTCCTACGTTCTGAGCTTACCTTTTTTCTTTTGAACAGAAGTAGCACTGTTTTGTATTGTTTGGATTTTCAGAGTTACCAGACTTCCTACATCATATTATTTAACACAAGGATTATTTGTTTTCCAGCTTGTGGATTCCCAGCATTTCCAGACAGACAAAACTATATCAAATCATTGCAAAGGCATGGCTCTTTGACTTGTCCTCAGTTATCTTCCCTGTGCTTTTGGAAGCAGTCATGGATACACAGACCTATGCCACATCGCAGGCTTCATCCCATTGCTTCTTCTCACGGAAATTCTGTTTTTATTAAAAATATTCCCCTCCGTGGTTGCTCCTTCTTCCCTTCAGCGAGCCTTCTTTGGAGCAACCCCTCTCTGGCGTTCCTCCCATCCCACTGCCATGAGGCTGCCTTTATTCCTGGTCGAATTACCGAAGCCTTCCCTCCTCCCTGTGGCATCCAGGCGTCCCAGCACAGGGTTTACCCCAGGCTTCCCATTGCGTAGGTCTCTGTACTGCTGCCAGGCAATCCTCACAGTATATGCTGTGGGTGATTCTCTCAGCCTCTGGAATGAATTATTTTATTGCTGCCAGCTTGTCACAGAAATCAGCTTGAGAGCTGAGCCAGAGAGAGGTTCCTGGGAGTGACCGACTCAGAGTAGAAGCAAAATAAATCAGGGGTGCATCAGCTGGAAAATACAGGTGCTGTTTTATAGCAGAATTCCAAAAGAACCAATTAGGTTTCCACAGGTCTTATATGTAAAGCTCATAAATATACAAATCATGATCTTATAATTAAGCATTGTTTCCCTGGTTTTGGGTTTTAAGGGTATAGTTTTCTGTTTAACTGCCTTCCTTGTAAAGATTAGGCATGGTCTGGGCATTTTTCTCTTCCCATTTACCTCCCAAGGAATTTGCATTCCCGCTCTGGGCCTGCACTTGGGTGTGCGTGCTGCCACTGAAAAGGCTGTGAGCCATAAATAAAAGAACAATATGACCACAAGCACCCCCTGCAGAGGAAGAAGAAAGACGTGAGTAAAATAATATGCCAGAGAAAATCGCAGGCCAGATAATTTATCCACCCCTAATTATTTCTGGGCCAGAATGAGGTATTTCAGATAGTAAGAAAACATCTCCTTTTTTTTTTTTTTCCTAGTGATTTCAAACCATTGGTCTATTACAGTTTGATTCAAATTTTAGTTGACTCTTTGTCAAGAAAAAATTGCTGAAGGTCACTCATGAGCACCACAGAATCCACTGCATATGTTTCTGAAGCAGAAAGACAATTTTTGTATGCATTTCTGGTACTTTCAGCCATTCAGACTCCTGCGTCTTGAAAGAAAACACATCTCAGGTGTCACGTTAATCTGGTTGGTATGAGATTATGGCTTGCAAATTGCTGATTTTGGATATGGATGCCTGGCCCATTTAAAAGACTGCAGCATAAATAGTAATAATAGACTTACAGTGGCGCAGCCTTTCAGAAGACGAGACAAAAAGCTGTGCTTGTTAAAACAAAAGATACCCCAGAAGCAGGAAATTTAATATTATTAATGAAAACAGAAGGAATTATTAGGAATGTTTTCACATGACAGAGTTCCTCATTCAGGATGTGTTACCGTGGGGACTGCACCGAGGGGTCTTGCTGGATCTTTTTTTCCCCGAGTGTGTCTGCAGCACTGTGAACATTCCTCTGCCCTAGCCTGTGATGTATTTGTAACATTTGCATGTAATCTGTCAGGCAGGGCCTCTGCTATGGAGCGTGGGAGTTTCAGGCCCGTGGGATTTGTGAGGCTGCAGATGCAGAAGTGGAAGTCAGTCAGATTCGTGGCACGGACAGGGGTTTCCCCGGTGTTGGAAGGAGGGAAGAGTAAGCCCTGCAATCCGACTGTGCACAGGCTATTCTCACAAGGTTTCTGTTTTCAGGCTCTGGATGTGTTTTGGCATTGGAGTTCTCCTTCTCAGCCAATCCTCCCCAATTTTTCAAGGTTCACCCACAAGTCATAATTGCCCAGGGGGATAACAGCACATGGATGCAATGAAATGCATTCATAAAAGTGCTTGTTTTTGCACTGATGGGGCTCTAACTGCTTGTTATCTCTGAGCATGATTTAGAGGGACATAAATGCAGCATCTCAGCCTCACACATTCATAACCCCTTCCATCAAAAAATCTCGAAGCATTTACGCACAGATGTAACCAGATAATATGTCCTGTTGTCTGTGTGGCATCTCCAACATCAGTCATCATCATTCTAAACCATATGCCAGAGTCTAGAGTATTCCCTGAAGTATTTTACATAGGAGGAATCATGTAAATAGAATATCTGGCAATCTATGAATGGCTCACAGGATTTCAATCAACTGCACAGTTTTAAAATTGGCATTTAAATCCCTCTCACATCTGTTGTTTAAAATAGCCAACAGTGTGTTGAATGCATTCAATATGAAATATCTATATGAGTATGTTAATAATAAAATGCATTATCACAGTAAAAAACAAGGTGTGTAAACTGCAGTGCTTGTTAGAGTAAATATTTAGAGATTTTAGAGAAAGCACTGTTTACTAGTCAAAAAAAGAAATACTTTCCCTCCACAGATAATACTGAGATGTTCTCTGTTTTTTGAGTACAGCACTTAAATGTTCCCAGTTGCCCCCTTGGTGCAGATTGTGGCTTCCAGTGCTCTCCAAGAGCAGTCCATATGGGGTAACTTCATAGGAAGCTAATAAACTGCACCTGCTTTAGCTTCTAAATATCAGAGGGTGGAATACCTCTTGGAAAATGTTCTCTGTGGATGATCTGGGCAAGGTCCTAGGTGACAGCTAACTCTGGTTAGGTGTTAGGTAGTCGTGGTTCATTGACAAGCTCTGAATTCCACTTGCAGCCCTAGTTTGTCTCCTCAATGCATTTTCCTATCTTCAAACCAATATTGTTTATGAAGCCTCCCTGCCCCTGCTTCATCTCAGTGAAGGCTTTCAATGAGGTTCAAGGTGTGAAGTGCATTAAGATGGGACATGTTGTGTCTCTGACCGTAGAGGATTCTGAGTACTGGGGAGAGCTGTACCCTCACTCTGAAAAAAATGCAGTAATTTTGCTACTGAGCACTCAAAATCTGTTGAATTCTACCTAAAATAATCTTGAGTTTCATACATTTTTAGATGACCTTGAAAGGCCCCTTTCAACCCAGGCTATCCTATGATTTTATGATTCTGTGTTTTCTTAGGTAGCTTCTGTCTCTGGTCCTTTCTGATCCTAAGATAGTGGTTGTTCTTATAGGCTGCTGGTCTTGTGCCATGACAGGCATTAAAAAAATGCAAAAACACACAAAGGAATTTAATTCCATCCCACAGGAATGACTGTACTATGCTAGTCATTGTTTTGAAGCATGTTTTAGAAATTTCTAATGACAGCATTGGGATTATATAGTTAATTGTGGAGCAACCATTTTTACAATTTGTGTTTTACCCCACATGGAAAGCTATAATTTACTCCATGTAATTAGGTTAGGTTTAATTTTGGCAAGACACAGACCAGCATTATCCTGTGTAATATACTGTAATCCTCACGTTAGCTAGGGTGCCAAGTATTCAGTTTGTTTTGGGAGCCAACAAAATTGCCACTTGTCCAGAGTTGTTCTTGGACAGAATTGTGAAAGCGGTAACATTTTGCTACTAAAACCAGCTTATTATTAGTCTGACAATGACCTAGAGATCTATGTATCATTCACTGAACATTATGCAGAAGGTAAATGGCACTTCATTAATAAAATTATGTATCTAACAGAACATGGGGGCAATATTGCAAGTGCTGATATCATCAGACACCAAGGCTACTTTCTGTCTTTCATTGACCCCAAATTCTCAATTTCTTTACCTTATTGTCATGCTGGAAAGCATAGTAGCCAGAGAGATTATACCACTTCCATATTGCTGTTACACAACTGCATATCAGTTTGTATATAAAAGATAAATCTCTTTAGTTTAAAAATCTAAAAATTATTTTTTTCTCTACCTTTTCAAATGCCTTTTCTTTACTTTCTGACTTAGTGGTTTACCTAACCTTTAGAAAGTCTATTTATCAAAAGAGATCTGAGTATAAAGTTGTGGGATTGTGACTGATGAGGGGCTGATTGCTGTCAATGACATATTAAAATTCATATTTATTACATGGACTGTTTTCTGAAGTAGTTATCTTCTGAAATATGAGAGGAAGGATTCCCTAACAACATCTTGTGCCCCACTGAACATAATGAACATCTTAGACACTTAGACTGTTATATGCTCTGCAATGTCCAATTAAAAGTTATCATCCTCTGTTGATGTCTTAGCACTTCTACAACTTATAGGTGCTGTTATTTCTTGAAATCAAAGTTAAACTGTAATAGCCTATTGACCTATCCTGATGAGGTGTGATTTTTCACCTCAAGCAAACACACTTTTCTTATTAAAGATGTTGAGCAGCAGTCCTCTCTGAGATTTTGCTTCATTTGGTAATTGTCAAAGGATGTTTCGTTTTCTTCCATAGGAGATATTTTTACTTTTCTACCAGAAGACTATGAAATATGTAAGCCCATAAAGAATGTTTCAATAGTTTTCATGCTGGGGTGGAAGAAACAGCTGGATCCACATTCCTGGCTCTAAAGCCCAGTATTGCAATTCCCAGTTCATTGTGATGGATTGGGTAATTCCACACTAAGGAATTATCTCAGTGTTTGGAAGGCACAGGACTGTACAATTGATTATTTTTGTTTGATTATAAATGCCATCCAAAAATAATGCCTGTGCTCAGTCACTGACATGTGTGACCTCTCTTTTCCTTCCAGCCCCTCTGGAAATCTCTTTGTGCTGGCCTATTTTGGCCATGTGAATTTTCAGGGGGATGGAACACGTATCAGTGATGTTTCTACACCTTTTGGTGAAGAAAATAATAAACATCCATCAGTGCTAGTAAGGAGGGGAGTGATAGAGGTATAATTTTATGGGGGACAGCAGCTGTGTAGTGGTTAAAATAGAAGGCTGGGAGCCAGGTCTTATCAGTTTATCCTCGGCTCTGCTGTAATCTTCTTCTTATCATTAACCTTGCATTAGTCCTTTCAGTGGCATGCCTCCCTCCCCCAACCATAAGCAATTTAGGATTGTTGAAGATGGAATTTTGGCCTGTATTTTTGGGTGGAGTGTTCATACCACCTCTCTTTTGGCACCCACTCTACGTAGCCATCATCTCTTCTGCAGTCAGGGAAGAGAGGTAGGTGTCACCCTGACCTTTTTGTTCTCTGGGCTTGGGCACTAGAGTTAGGTTTCCAAAGTAAGGACTGTTTAAACTTATTTGTCAGATAACACTTGAAATCACAGAATGCTTCCCAGTGTTTATAAACTTTCTGTAAGTAACTAGTGATTTATTCTTATAAATAATAACTGCAGAGAAATGGTTATAATGCAAAAAGGCTGATTGGTGTTATAAATGAAGCTTTTCTTCTCAACTCTATAAAGTGCAAGACCTTCATCATTCCCCCATCAGGCCAAAATGGGTGGATGCTAAAAATATGTTTTTCAAGGAGCCTTAATATGTGTGATATCCACTCCATGCCTGCACTACACAGGCAGTAAACTCTTTAAGCAGGGTCTGTCTTCTGTGCTATCTGTGAGCAGCCTCTAATATACTGGGACCATGTCTCTAAGAAAGCCTTGATGCTAGCATTAAAAAATACTGGGAAATATTACCAATTTGTTCTGGGCCTGGAACAGCTGGCTGGTAATTGCTGTCTTTTGGGGGCTGCTATTTCATGCTCAGAAAGTGCTGGTGACAAGGCAGAAGCCTAACCACTCATCTTGTTCTCTGATTTCTTCTCCGTTTCATCTTCTGCAGTAGCAGATCAGGACTGTGACCGCAGACTGGTGCCTGTGGTACAGAGCTCTCAGGGCTGCTGTCTCTGTGTGCTGGAGCATGCTGATAAAAAAGCAACCTCAACAACAACAACAAAGGAGGAAGGATTGTTTTCTTGCCTCCTTATGGAATGGAGACCTGAAGTGAGGCGGGAGGTCCTGATGTCTGGAGGAGTCAGCATGGCGGAAGGGCTGTGATTGCCTTTGTAATGTAATTGTTGTAATGGCAGGCCAGGGAATTGCAGTGGTTGAGTGAAAAACTCCAGCTGTTTCTCCTTGTGGTTCTTTGTGTGGTTGCAGCAGGAGCTGGAGCATCCCCATGTGCAGATGGAGCCATGACTGAGAATGTGTCTCAGATGACTTTGTGAGCTCTGTGGGCAGCAATAAACCACAAGGAGCAAGGAAGAGCTGCACTTTCAGAAAGGCTTCTCCTCCACAGCATTATGGAAAGTGATTGGGGAAAGGGGGGAAGAAGGTTATAAAGTAGGTGCAGCAACTCTGAACAGATACAGAGCCGTGGGCACAGAGAAGGGGAGGAGAGAGCTGAGCGTGGTAGGCACAGGTCATATCCTGCATGAACTCAGAAGAACTCCAGAATTCCTCTGTATAGATACAGCCAGAAGAGACTATTTCACAATCTTCAAGGACCCCTTTTTCACTAATATCCTTTTCTGTTGTGTGTTTTCTTTCTTATCAATCATACCATACTCCAGGAGTTACTAAAGCTCTCTTTGAGAACTACATGAGCCGACTATGGCAAATGGATTTGTAAAATCTATAGTTCAGCCATAGTTAGATCATTATAATTTTACATGTCCTAAAGTTTGAGGCTGGAAAGCTGCCTGGCAGAAAAGGTGCTGGGGGTGTTGGTTGAGAGCCAGCTGAACATGAGCCAGTATGTGCCCTGCTGGCCAAGACCAGTGGGATCCTGGCCTGGGTCAGCAATGGTGTGGCCAGCAGGACCAGGGCACTGATTGTCTTCCTGTGCTGGGCACTGGTAAGGCCACATCTCAAATCCTGTGTTCATTTTTGGTCCCATCACTGCAGAAAAGACATTGAGGGGCTGGAGCCTGTCCAGAGAAGGGCAGCGGAGCTAAGGAAGAGTACAGGTACCATGGGGGGCAGCTGAGGGAGCTGGGGGTGTTTGGCCTGGAGAAAAGGAGGCTCAAGGGGGACCTTCTGGGTCTCTACAACTCCCTGACAGGAGGGTGCAGCCAGATCGGGCTCTTCTCCCAGGTAACAAGGACAAGATGAGAGGAAATGGCCTCAAGTTGCACCAGGGAAGGTTTAGATTTAGATTGGATATTAGGAAAAATTTCTTCATGGAAAGGTTCATCAGGCATTGGAACAGGCTGCCCAGGGAAGTGCTTGAATCACCATCCCTGGAGATATTTAAAAGACATGTAGGTGTGGCCCTTAGGGACATGGTTTAGAGGGACTTGGCAGTGTTAGGTTTGTAGTTGGAATCAGTCATTCTATGATTTTGTGAAATAGAGCTTTTTTCTCTTCTACCGAGTGACTATTCCATAGTCAAGCAGATGCCCCACTTGGGAAGCTTTCACATATGTTCAATTTAAAGGCTTTCATTTTTTATCTCAGTTTTTTATGTATTAATCCCTTTATACACCTAAAATACCCCACTTTTCTGAAGCTCCACCCCTCCACATTTACCTCTCTAAAGAAATACATGATCCCTTTCCATACCAAAGTTTTAAAATCAAGCCCAAGCAATAAACCACAGCATTCTTTATGCAAGAGTACAGAACAGGGATATGTCCATGTTGGTCTCCCAGCAGAGATTGCAGCATTAAGGAGGAATTGGTAGTAAAAGATTTGGTCCAGGTGCTGGTAGCAGCTTATGGACAGCAGTGAAATATTCTCTCTGGGCTGTTCAAACTCGCAGTGGAAGTAGGATTGGTTTGTCTGTGCTGTTGGAGCCCGATTGGTACCAGCCTGTAAAATAAACCTGTTTTCATAAGTCTGTGCTAGCCCATAGTCCCCCTTTTTCTCATTCTGTGGAAGAGAGTTAAGTCTTCCCTGGTCTCAAAGCTGTCATCTCTGATTATGTTCACCTGTTGTTGAAATGTGGGATGGAGCAATAACCACCAATTCAGAGCTCTGTCACTGACAGGTAATACAATGGGCCTGGACATCGTCACAACTTAAAAATGTGAGTTACTGGTGCAGCTCTGGACAGAAGCCTCATTTCTTCGTTACCCAGCCAGGGCTTTTGTCTGTTGTCTCTTCTGTCTGTTTTGTCTCCCCAGTGTTTCAGGAGGCAGGTGGCCTGCAAATGTTCCTTTTGCAAAGCATCCTGCTTACAAGAGAGCGCCTGGGCCTGAAGTGAAATCTGTGAAAATTTTTGCATGGAAATTCTCATGAAAATGGCCAGAGCTGAAAATACCAAAAAACCACCAACACATACTTTTTTATTTTTATTGTCAGGACATTCCAGTTTTAATACCTCTGGTTATTTTTGGCCCAACTGCAGTTGAAGGCAATAGGTAATAAAGTCTCCAGTGCCTGTCACAGAGGGAAATTCTCAGCCAGTAACCTTTTACTTCATGTTGGCTTTATTGCGGGTTCTTTGGTTTTAGTTTGGTGTTTGGGTTTTTTTTTGGGGGGGTGGGGGTTGGTTTTTTTGTTTGTTTGGTTTGGTTTGGGTTTTTTGCTTTTTTGTTTGTTTGGTTTGTTGTTTTTTTTTTTTTTTGAGAAGAGCAGAGCGTCCCTTTGACTATGCCCTCCTCTGAGTGGGTTTCTACTTTTCCATCTTGAGGGGTTTTCTCTTACTGGAGCCAAGGAGGGGGGTTTCCTCTGTGAGGTCTTTTTTATCCAAATATTCCTGATACCTTTGCTTTCACTGAACCATTCCAAATAAACTCTAAACACATTTCCTGTCTTTTTGTAATATCAGCACTGTAAATACAGTAGGGGACACTTTTAATGCAGGTAGGTTAAGGAATGGTGAGCATGAGATGGAGGGTCAATGGAAGATCTACAAAAAACATTCAAAATAGTATCTAATATTTATGCCAGGTTTGTGTCAATGGGATGAGTTCATTGGAGTTTGGTCCTGTCTGCCTCTGGCAGGAAAGAAGGTTCAGAGCGGACACTTGCTAAATTAGGCCTCAATGGTGGTAAAAAAAATCAGAATTAGTCAAAGTGAAGATTTTGCATCTTAATGATTTCAAGTCACCCTTGGAATTCACCTGTCTCAAGGGTCCTGAAGCCATAGTTTAAGCCTCACAAAAAACACAAGCTGAAAAATCACAAGAACTTGAAAATTAGTGTTTTGCTCCTCTTTGCCAAAGATTTTAGAGTGTATTTGCACAGAGTTCTTCAGAATCACGGATGTTAAGAGTTGTTATTCAGTAACAAAAAACCCCCAGTATTTTAAAGTAGTGACTTCAAAGTCAAGGTCATGTTCAAGGTCCTCCAGAAACATCCCAAATATCACAAGATGAGCAATAAAACCCTGTCAGCTGGCAGTGGTAGCTCTCAGATGGTGTGTGTGCTATCCAGTGGGTTGGGCTGTTCTTCCCTGGCAATTGAGGGTTAATACCAGCTGAAATTCTAATGAAACCTGGAGTGTTAATTAAAGTCCGCACATTAAGGAGATCTGGGAAAAGCAAGCACCTTAATCCCTGTAATATCCCAGAGATAAAGTTGTTTCTGCCTTCCTGTGCATGTACCTCAGGGACCATTCATCTGGGCATCAGATAAACCAGTTGGGATAGCAGAAGACTCCCTAAAACAAAGTACAGAGTGATCTTTGCCTTGGGGTTCCCTTTAAATTCCATCAAGTATTACAGGAAAACCTGAATACATCTGAGGTAAACTGCTTTTTAAGATTGCACTTGCTCTTGGGTGTGTTTATCCTCCATCTACTGCACCTTCAAGGCTGCTGAAAAATAAGTCCAGTCTTTTCCTTTTTGAAGTTTATGGTCTAAGTTTTCCTGCTTAGGCTCAACAGAACAAACTCTGATATAACTCCTAGAAAGGCCCAAGATCCACCTCCCACAAGGAACCTGAGTCTGATCATTCCCTAGAATTCTGCAGCAGTGAAGGACCTTGGGAAGCAAATATGATGTGCAAATATGATGCGTCTGGGTAAGCGCGCGAGTCAGCTCCTAAAGCTGGAGTTCAGAGAGATTTCTTTCATTCATCCATGGGAGAAGGAGAAGGCCTCATTATAATTGTTCAAGCCTGACTGGATTACATCACTTTCCCCCTCATTTCACTCCCTCCCTGCTTGCCTCCCTCCTTTTATTTACACCCCTTGTTCAGCAGCAGGGTGGAATGGGGTCTGCCTTAATGATGGATGCTGATCGCTTCATTCCCCACTGCCCCCCCAGCACCTCCCCCAGGGCTTTGAAGTGTGCTCAGGTCTCAGGCTCCAGTTCAGAGGTCACTTTGTTTATTTATGCAAAGCTGGCTCATCTGTGAAATGGGGCTTTCAAGGCCTCTGACATCAAAGACTCCAAAGCTGGTCCCATCAAGTCAGAGCAGGGACGGGCCTTGCATTATAACAAATTGAAGCAACTTTGTGAATCATAGGGAAATATGATGGCTAGATTTTTGCTTCAAAAATTGGGCGGTTGTTTTGACTTGTGGTTGGATGCTCAGCACATGGTATTGGCCTGAAAACCAGTCATACCCTTTCAGCTAAAACATGAAGCCTTCATGGAGAGCCTGTGGGTAAATAAAATTTGATCCTGACTCAGTAACAATCTGACTATTTCCCATAAGTTGCTCTCAGAGCTGGACCGTTATGGAGAATTTTCCGTGTGCTTTAACTTTTAAGAGGGAATGGAACAATTCTGCTATGGTAATAAACAGTAACCATATCCCACTGATGTGGCAGTCTTTGTCCCATAGGCTTCCCAGTGGGCTTTGTCAGTTGATGGAGTTACATGCAGAAATCCCTTTTCTGCAGAAATCCAGCCTGATTTGAGACACCACACTCTTCCCAAACACCACCAGTATCTCAGTCCTGTGGCATCTCAGACCTAAAAGCCAGCTTGGAATGAGATCCTGAAGCGAGGGAGAGGCAATGGCTGGAGAACAGCTGAGGATGATGCTGCTGGGGTGACATTCCTGAAGAGTGGGCTGATGCCTCTATGTCCATCCTGGCCCTGTTTTGCATGGCCATGTGCAATATTTGGAGGGGAAGGGCCTACACGAGTTTGTCCCATGTCTCCAAGTCTGTCACCTGACACGATATTGGAGCCTTGCCCTTCAGGTTTCTCGACCAGCCAGCATGCCCTGTAACACCATGGAGCCAAATTGTACATTAAGGACACCTAAATCATGTGTATGTTTTCTTAGCATCAGATACTCGTGACATAAAATTAGTCAGTGATTGCTTTTCAAGGCAGGTTTTCCACTTCATATTCCAACTGGCTGCTATCCTTAGCATGTGATACTGTCCAAGATGTCCAGTGCAGGATGACCTTCCAATATAGGTCACAGAAAAGGGAGCTCGTAGAATACTTCAGCAGTTCATCCTTCTTAGCACTGCCTCTCATGGTAATCTGCTGGCAGCAAATTTGGCAGTGCTGCATAGCTGGTCCCTGCTGCCCTTTGACTGCAGGCTGATTTTTCTGTGTGTACTTATCACCCTGAACTGCCCACCTCTGTGGGGAGCTGACAAAAGCATGAATAAGCAATCGGCTTATTAGGTCATTTCTTGAATATAACTAAGACTCATGATCTCTGCTACTAACTCACCATTTTGTATGCTGTTCCTATATATCTGAATGTGGCTTCTTTCTCCAGGTCCTCTCTCTGTCTAAGAAGAATACTGCCAGGCCAGTTGTATTTGTTACAGTTGGAGTGAAATGCAAACAGCAGGTCTTCAGATCTGACACTATTAACCAGGCTTCAGATTGCAGGTTTGGGCTGAACCAGATGCCTCTGAACTTTCAGGAAATTTAGCTTTGCTTTCAGCATCACAGACCCCTGTAAAACACTACAGAAGTCTTTCTTTACCCTTGGAAACCACTTGATATTAAAATTGAAAAAATAAGAAAGTTCTTCAAAGCAAGGAGAAACAAACTCCATGCAGCCACAGTACTGACTTTGGTTGAGGCAGATGGAAGTCAAATATTGATGATGCCTGAATTAGACGGGGGCCTTCCATCCTCAGGGTGTTCCTGAGTTATCTCTTTCCCAAAGTAAGAAAGCAGCTCTTTTTTTTCTTTGCAACCACAGGTCAGAGCTTAAGACACTAACCCAAGGTGCAAGAGGGGAGATTCAAATCCCTCTCTGAATGCAGCAGAAGAGATACCTAACCCTGTGTCACTCACATCACAGATTAGCACTTTATATCTCTGGCTACTCTACTGCCTCACTCATACTTCTTAAGCTCAATTGGAGACTCAGGGGTTTCAGGAAATCTTCCCCAAATAAGCTTCATCCAGTTTCTGGATGCCATGAATCAGCTCTTTTTGGTACAGCTGTCAAGTGTGAGTTTGTTCAGATACAAGGAAGGTAGGAGCCCAGTTCACTGCACATTGCAGCTGGGAGGGTCTGCTGTAACATCCCTCATCCCATGAGCAGCTCTGGGCATGGGAAGGAGCAGTTTTACTCTACAAGAGTTTCCATGTTTATGGCATTTCCCCACCTGAAGACTTCTGCTATTGTTGTTAATGATGCCACATTCCCAAACATGTGAACCAGCCTATCTAAGCCAATGTGCCTAGATGCATGCAGTTATTTATTTCAGTCTTGCTCCTCCACCAAATCCTCTATTTCATCACCTCAGCATGGTGGCATAAGTTATCCTGATCTCTTTCCTCAAAAATGTTTTTTTCTGGGTTTGGTAGGTGACTCCACAGGTTTGCGATTTGTCAGGATAGCAACTGAGTATGCATCTTCAAAGGATCAAACGGATTCAGAGCAATTTTCCTTACATCAAAAGCTTGGCAGCAAGTCAAGAGGTGTGGCATCCACAGTCAGTGGTTGTGTGTTGGCAGGAGGAGGGCACAGGAGCTGATTTACTGTAACATGAGGCAGCAGGCAAGGGAGATACCCTGCTCTTTGTACATGAAACTCAGCAGGATTAAGGTATAATTGGCAGAACATTACCACTTAAACATCATAACCACTTTTATGATATTCAGCAGTTAACAATGGACAGGAATCCCACATCTCTGACCACAGTTTTTCCTCTCCATTACAATGCATTTTTCTAATTGTGCTGAGGGATTTACTATGTTCTCTTGTCAGACAGCATCCAAGAGTTCACTCTTAAAAAAAAGGCTGGATGTGGCACTGGGTGCCATGGTTTAGTTGAAGTGTTAGGGCTGGGTTGGACTCGATGATCTTGAAGGTCTCTTCCAACCTTGTGATTCTGTGATTCATGACACTATGGATATTTATGAGAAAAACTGTACAAGTGCCCAGAGATAGTCAGTTTGGTATTTTGACTGAAAGGAGACAACGTCATATGCAAGCCATCGTGTATAATGTGTATTTTTGTATTCCCTGCATTTGCTTTGCCACGGTTGTAAAAATAAAGTTGCAAAGTGCAGCTCAGGAGGCGCTGGCCTCCTCTGTAGCACAGGCTGTAGGCAGAGCCTGGATGGCACACTGGCACTCAGGCTCTCTGTGAGACTTGGTGTTTCCTGAGCGGGCCCTGTTTCACCCTGTTTGGGCTGGGAGCTGCCTGGGGCACCCAGGAAAGGCTCAGGGTGTCCAGCCATGGACACAGGGTGGCAGGAGGTGGGATGGGGCTGGAGGAGCTGCTGAGGTTTGAGCACGGCACTGCTGCCCAGAAAGTTTTCTTTTCCCCTCGAAGTGACAGCTGTACATAGCTGTACATTTACATTTCCAGGAGAAACTGTGCTGAAGTAGCCAAAAGGAGAAGAGAAAAATCTCTCAGGGTTGAGAGGGGACAAACTCACATGGCATTGCAGCCTCTCTGCTTAAGGGACAAGGCTAATGAGAGCAGAGCATCTGTTGGCATACAATGCTCTGTGCTGAATAGATGGGGTGATTTTCCAAAATAGCAGAACCTGGGGTGAGGATTGGGTTAAAGACACATTCTTCTCTCTCAAAGTCTGTACACAAGTTTACACACTAAATACTGTTTTAAGCACAACCCAACTTGTAAAACAACTGTAAAGAGAAGTTTTACTATTTTTACCTTTTGGGGGGAGCATGCTTATATATAAATTGAGATTAGTTTTTCTGTAATCTCTGTTGCAGAGATTACAGAAATAGTTGTCCTGTCTTTTGCTCACAAGACCCTTTTCTTATGTGTTTCAAGAGTTGGGCATTTGGAGGGATTCCGTCCTTAAATTAGATATTTCCACTTCTCTTTACTTGTTTGGGTTTTTTACACCATTGTGTTCCTCATCGAGGCAAACTTTTTCCCAGCCTTCACCTGACCTGTCTCTGAAAATCAAATTCTGCCCACTTCAATGCACTTTAGCTAGAAGCTAAGGAGGTCTTGGTCGAGATTGTCACTTCAAATCCAGCTGTCCTCTGGGGCTGTGCCACCTTTTAGAGCAAAGAAGTCATCTTAGAAGAGAATGTATGTTACTGCACCATCGTGTGAGGGTGCCCACAGTGCCTCAGGTGGTCCTCCCTCCTGGTGTGAGCCATTGCTGTATGAGAGGCTGCTCAGAGCTGAGCACTTGTGCAGTAGAGGTCAAGCTGGAGGAGGAAAAACTTTCACATCTGGGTTCACATCACCTAGGTTGTAGAAGGAGGCTCAGAGCACTCTCTTGCCCCCTTGGCCCTCCTGGAGACCTCATAGGTGGCCATATCACAGTGGCAATTTGAGGTGGGGGCTGCTGGAGAGATGGGGATTTCACCTTGTAGAGATTTCTATTTCTCCAGGGCAGAGCTTAGATTTTGGTGCTGCTGTGTGGTAGTGATATAGACAAGAGTGATGAGGGACAAAGTGGTGTGTTGATACAGGTGGATGGGTGGTCTTAATTAAAAAGAAATACTCACAAGCAGCTTTTGAAGTCAATATTTGTTTTGCCAGCCATAAATTTGCATCCAGTATCCCTTGAGAGCTCATTTGACCCCAGACCTGCTTGCTTTTCTGATTTTGTATGGAAGCTGAAGGGTGAATTAGTGGCCACAATCATACTGCTCATGCTCTCTGTGACTGATCACCTAAGTCTTCCCCCCCCACCCAGGTTTAATTATCTTTAATTTTGATTTATTCCATTATTTGCATAGATGGTACCACAGATCAGCTTCTCCTGGGGAACAGCAACGTGTGAACATAAACAGAGAGGCTTTTGTCAGCTATTAATGGCAACATTGATTAAACTCCCATTGATTTGGTAGCCTGCTGAAAAGCTCATAAAGCAGAAAACTAAATTTTTCATTAAACTGCCAGGCTGTAAGTGGCAGGATGTGGGTGCCTACTCTATGTTGAGTTTGCTTCAGCTGCATGGTGTCTCCAGCAGGAAATGCAAACTCCTGTTGCCATCCTGCTGTGCTGCAGGAGACCTTCTTAACATCTTCCCTTTGCTTTCCTTCACAGATGACACCAGCTCAGGAAAGGACAGCCAGGTGCCTGAAGGCTCCAATGGAGACTATGAAGATCATTCTGGGAAGCAGTGGGGTAAGGAGCAGTGTGTGTTTTGTGGTTTTCCTCGGTCCTTGGTTCAGTGCTGTTCACGTGGCACGTTTCTCAGTTGCTGAAGGAAAGGCAGAGCGACTGGAGTGAGTTCTCCCTGCATATGGTCAAATAATAAACAGAGTGTCAGCTGAATGTGTTGGTGTGAATGGATCCCATCCAAGGGTCCTGCAAAATGCAGCCTGTGGTCGGCCCTAGGGCCCCCTGCCATTTACCCCAGCATGGTTCTCCCTTGTATTTGTTTTTCTGGGCAGTGACTTTTCTTTTGCATGTGCAGCTATTACAGCTTTCATAGACTCCCTATAAAAAGCATATTGACTTTTACAGCAATATTTCCAAAAGTCTTCAGTGCCAACATAACGCTGCTCCCACTGAGGGCAGATGGGAGGTCTGACTTCACTTCAGGAGAATAAGCCAAGATGAGTATTTTTTAAGATCACCCTCTCTTTCAGACACCTGCCTGAACCTCTCCAAGCCATGGACTGTTCAGGCATAAGATTTTGTTGCTGCTGCAGAGCTTTAGGGAACTGCTAAAATCTCACTTGGAGCAGGCTCTGAATCACTGCAAAACTTGCAGGCCCAGTTTGGTCCAAGCACTCCTTGAAGGACAATAAGTTGTCAGGCTGATGCCAAACAGCTTTTGGCCATTACTGACAGGAGTGTGATGTGAGTTTATGAGCTCAGTGGATGAAGCACAGCATTTCATTTTGCTCTTGCAGTACATCCCTCTCTTTAATGTTATAATACAGAGATGGCTTGGTACCACATCTGTGGCCAGGGAGAACCTCACAGTACTGGTAGGGGTGGAACCTGAAAAGCTTTTGCTGTGTGAGTCCCCACCACTTAAGCTGAGGCCAGTTTCCTTCAGCAGCTGGCAAGCAGGAATGTGGTGTGCTGTGGTGTAGTCCAGGCTACACTTGAATTACTTATTTATCTCATACTGAGCTTATTTGGGGAGAGAAAGGTAACCTCCACTCATTCTGGAGAGGGATGACGACATTTTAGAGCTGGAGGAAGTGTGTCTTAGATAAACTGCAGGTCAGGAGTACTTCAGGAGGGGTTCAGTACAACTAGTACAAAGCTGCCATCTCTCCACTTTTCATTACCATTGTGCTCCTGGTAGAGCTGCTGGATGATGGATCAATACAACAATAATATTATGAAGAAAAGATGTAAGCAGCCCTACTAAAATGATTAGGCATTGACAATCTCCTATCAGATTGTGTCTTACTCTGTGCTGCCCTGGTCCAGTTTGTTGTGCTGCAGAGTGTTCCTGAACCTCTGCTCTTTCTTGTTTTCATCCCTCCTGTCTCCTCTCCCCAGGCAGAGAAATGCCTGGGGCTGGCCACACACTCACCTAAGCCCTTTCCACCCAGCACTGTTCACCAGTAAATTGCTGGTGTGAGCTGGTGTGCAGGGAGGGTCAGTCTGCAGGTCTCTGGAGGATGATGGGTGAAGAAGCAGTTTGTGTTGTCACAGCCCTGAGCCCTTGGGGAAGTGTGAGAAGAGAAGCATGGTAAAAAAACAACTCCACTTTACTTTCCATCTGTCATCATAGAGTGGTATCTCTAGGGAGAGGAGAGAATTGATGTGGGGTAAGATAGAGACCCCCATCCGTGTCTTCCCACAACTGACTGAGCTCTTAACCAGAAGACTTGAAAGTATTTCAATACATAATCCTATTGTGACACTTTTGTGTAATTATCATGAAAACTGGAAGTGGTAGTGACTGTCACTATGTGGAGGGAATGGTGGTGCATCACAGCAGACAACATTTTTCAGATAATCACCTCACTTTGTGTGAGCAGTGTCTGACAGGAGCCTCAGGGACTGATCCATGCCTTTCAAGATGTCCTACAGGGAGAGGACACCACTGAATTCCTTCACAGGTCTTTGTGCTGACAGGCTTCCATTGCATTTAATTTTCATTAGCTTTGAATAAATCTTCATGGTAAACAGCATTTCAGCCAGGAATCCGTACACAACGCTGTCTCTTTGTCCCCATCCACTTGTGTTTTCCCTTGCTCTTGAGTGGGGCATAATTTATACTGTACAAATGTGTGGTTCATGTTTATGAAGCAAATGCCAAGTGATGTGGAGGAGAACAAGCATGTGAATAACACAGAGGCACTTTGTAATGGCCTTTGCTGGCACTCCAACAAGCAAAACTTCTGTAAATGGAACAGATTTGGGGACAGACATTTAGCATCAACTCAAAAGAGACCTTTTCTGCCTGTCTCTCACAGTGCTGCTTCTCCTCTTTCTTCTTTGTGCTTGTTGGGTCTCTTTTTCTCTCTAATGTGTGTGCCTCTCTCTCTTTCTCCTTTTTTTGTTAACTGGCTTTTCTAAACTTGTCCAATTCAGGCTTTTGTCAAGGAAACATTCAGGACTGTGTAAATGGGATCTGGTTTCAGCATATTGCACACAGCCTGGAGTAGCTTTTGAGACCACATAATCACTTAACCTTTTCTAAACAGAAGAAGAAAGAAAGAAAGGCTGAAAGATCCAAAGAAGTGTAGATTTACCTGTAGTTTAGTGTGTATTTGGGCAACCATGTGCGAGGAGTGAATGCAAAACTCCAGACAGACTCATGGGAGTCACAGTGGGAGGAAAACCAGAAATGTTAAAGATCTGGGGTTTTTTGGGTGGAAAGAGTTTGTCTTAAAATGCCCTTACTGAGCAAGGATGACAGCAAGTCCTTCTGACAGTTCAGTCACTAACTTGACTTTTCAATCTGCTGGGGAAGTGTCACTGTCCCAGCTCCAACTTGCTCTTTGGTAAGTCCCAGCTCACGAATCCTGTCCATGAGGATCTCCCCTCTACTTAGACCTGGAGTTCCTGGTCTCGGAGTAAATTACTGCCCTATTACAGAGTAACTGTTCAGACCCACTGCATGGCTGATTCCTGACCTCTGCATGAGCCTTGCAGACATTTTCTCAATTTCCACAGTGACAGCCCTTACCAGCACGTCTCCCTCATCTCAGACTAAAATTTGGGATGTCGTTGTCCACAGTGTGCAGCTCTGACAGGGTTCATTGTCAGGGAGGGGGATTGTCTCTGCTGTGAGAGGGTCTCCTGCAGCAGACCCCAAAGACCCCAGCAATACAGGCACCAGGACCTGTGGAGGGGGTTAGTATGTCACACTTGCTGCTCAGCTGTCACGGCAAAGACTTCCAGTGCCGGAGTTACTCCGGTTCATTGGATTACACATGAAAGCCTCTGCATGGAGAGCAAAGCATTTCTGAGCAGGAGTTTGAAATAACATGAAATGGCTGCGACCCAAAATGACAGCCAAGGGGGGCAAGGGAAGGCTGTGGAGACAGATGGTTCCCCCTACAGAAACGCACTCTGCAGAGAGGGGTATGCCAAAGGGTGTATCCTCTTCCCAGAGGGAGGGATGTTGGCCAAGGCTGCAGGGGGGTGAGGGCTAAGGGGTATGCTCACAAACCTCAGAGGGCAATGGCTGCCATTCCCCAGCACTTGGAGATAGGAAGCTGCAGACCAGCCTCTTCCATTCAGGAAAGCTCCACTATAATACACATCCCAGAGCTTCTGGCCCTCAGCCCTGGGCAGCAGGGCTGGCTGTCAAGTAGGGAGTCCCACTAGGCCATCTTGTAGCTGGCCAGGGAATCCCTAGAAATGCTTAAAAACCATGTAGATGTGCTGCTTAGGGACATGGTCTAGCAGTGGAGCTGGCAGTGTTAGATTAATGATTGAACTCAAAAGTCTTGGAGGTCTTATCCAACTTTAACAGTTCTGTGATGGGCTTAGTTAGAAGTGCCCCTGGACTGGCATTGTGTAGTTAAAGTAACGGTGAGAAATGTGTTATTTCTTTTAAATTCTTCACTAAATTTCAGATTTTTCCAGGTGAGGGCCTTGCATTTCTCTAAGTTTCTTGTCTCTGCACTCTTAGAAATACTGGTGATTTCCTTGCTAAGGCAAGATGACTGGCTTAACCCACACTTCTATCCACCAGCAGCTATTGCTTCAGATTCTCCAGATTTGGGATGGACTGGTATGGGGTATCCTCTAATAACAAACTCACAGAGTTCATAATTCATGTTGAATGGTCCAAAGAAGCAAACAAAGAAATGGAAAGAAACAGAAACTCTGTGAGTTCTGTTGGGTCTTTCCATTTCTTTGTTTGCTTCTTTGGACCATTCTACATGAATGTTTTGTAAATTGGAGCTGAACGAATTGGATACATTTAAGTTCAGATTAATGTACAAAAGTCTGTCAAACTTCTAAGACTTTCCCATGTATTTAAAAGATGCTGACTCTTCTTGAAAAGTCCCAATAAACCCACTGAGAACTAAGAGGCAAAACATCTTCAGGAAATGAAGCTTCATGTGACAAGCAAAAAATTGAGAAAATGGTCAGCGTGACAGAAATCTGAGTTTTTTCCTTTGGTCTTGGCTACAGAGTTTGTGGAATATGGTAACAATTACAGTGTGATTATGGGGCCACATTTTGCCTTCAGCTGCAGTAGCGTGATTTTGGTATTATTTTGTGAGATGGTCTGGTGCAATTGCCTTACAGACACAGAAATTCTGGGGTTGTGCTATGCAGAAGGTTAATGCAGTGGCCAGAGCAGTCCAGTAGACATTCCAATGCATTGGGCTGGGTGGTGAATCCCTCCTAAGGAAAACAGTTTGAGCTGATATGGGAGAGAGTGACCCACTGGTATGTATGGGGCTGCCTCTCAAGCAAATCTGGCCATAAGACTTAACAACAGTTTCCTTCTTTGCTCATGTCCTGTGCTCACCACAGCCCGTTCTGATGCCTTTTGCAGCCCGGCCCAGGTTCACTCAGCCTGCCAAGATGAGACGGAGAGTGATCGCCCGCCCCGTCGGCAGCTCCATCCGCCTCAAGTGCGTGGCCAGCGGCAACCCCAGGCCTGACATCACGTGGCTGAAGGACAACAAGCCCCTCACTCCCCAGGAGATTGGGGAGAACAAGAAGAAGAAGTGGACGCTGAACCTGAAGAACCTGAAGCCAGAGGACAGCGGGAAGTACACCTGCCGGGTGTTTAACAAAGTTGGAGAAATCAATGCCACCTACAAAGTTGAAGTGATCCGTAAGTGCAGCTCTGGGAGGGGGAGCAGAGAGGGGCCTTTGAGAAGGGGGCTGGCTCAGTCAAGACAGTGTGGTGGCAAGGGTGCAGTGTTGATGGCTGGACATGGAAATGGGGAAGTGCTAAAAACATCAGAGAAAACATTGCTGAAACTCTAGAATGAACCTGAAACCTGGGCAAGACAGAGTAGCAGGAAGACAACTGAGGAGCTGAAATGAGGACAAGTACTTGGGAAACAATCATCTCCACAGGCACCTGCATGGTGAAAGTCATGCCCAGTTCAGTCTTCTACAAGAGAGTCAATTCTAGGACAGACTGAGAACTAACAGAGAAAGCCCTTTCAAGTACCCTGGGGGAGTGGAGAAAATATCTAGGATAGCCCAGATTAGCGTGTCAGAATGGGTGAAACCAATCAATTTGGAATTTAAATGAGAGGTTTCCCAAGGGAATTAGCAGAAATCTTATTATTAGAGTGACTAGCCAGACAAGGCTTTAGGGCCAGTTTCTAAAAACAGTTGGCCATCTGAAGGTCCAGGCAGGTACAAATGAGTTACTAAAAAAAAAAAACAAACCCTAAAAACACCCACTAGGATCCTGTCTGTATCTTTAGATGCCTACATAGCTTTAGAGATTCAATCCTTAGAAGATGAGCTGTGGGGGATTACCCTGCATTGTGGTGAGGTAAATTGCTCTTCTTACTATCTAGCTATTCTGAGTCTTGCTCTCTAATCTTCTGTTTCCCCTATTATTGCTGAGAATAATTATACTGAAATCCTTCCTAAGTTTGCCAGAGAAGAGCTCTTATTCTCAAATCACTGTGCTTTGCCTATGACATCATCATAAGTTGTCATGGAAATGATTACAGAGTAGCCAACTCAAGAAAGAGAAGATGAGCTGAGTGGAGGGAAGATTGAATAGCCTTCATTAATGAGGAGCAGGGGCATGGAGGGCTATTTCCAGCCACTTGGAAAGCATGTTGTTTGTCTGTGCATACATTTTAGCATGAGAAAGTTTATCCCAGTGTGAAAGATTGTTCTTAAAGGTAAAGATCTGTTCTCTGATAAGCCCTTTCTCTAGAATCACAGGAATTAAAAGCACATGTGGGAAGCTCTGTTGGGCTCTGAAGGCACAAACCTGCTGGACATCTGGGATTGATAAAGATGCAGCTGTGTGGAGACAGTAAAAACATGTGTTTACACTAAAACCAGGAGCAGAGGCAGGGAAATGAATCAAGCCCCATCCTAATGGCAGCTGTGGCATTTTCACTTCATCAAAACCAGACAGCACCAGGAACAAACCCCTTTCTGTGTCCCTGTTTATCTTGGTTTTTATCAACTTAAAGATGTATGTAACCTTTGTTTTCATTAGCTTTTGCTGGCTAGGAGTGAAAACAGTAACCAAAGCTGGAACCAGAGTCAAGGAGATAACGGCATTAAGCAGTTTTCAGACATCTTTCTATTTTTAACATCATTCTGTGGAGCATTACAGGTTTTATTCAATTTCCTCCTTTTTTCCCCCCCTGAGCCTCTACTCCTAAGTCCTGCTTATCTGAATCTCAGTCTCCTCCCCAGCTGTGATTGCTGCTCACAGTCCAAAGGCAAAGCCTACAGAGACTACTGTGGTATTTTTGTTTCCTAAGCACATCTTTAGAGCCCTCGATATTGAAAGTATCCCGAGTTTTTGAAAGAGGGTCCATTGTTCCTTCCTTGCACTCCAAAGCCAGTGCTGGTGGGAGCTGTTTTGTTACATGCTCAATCCAAGCAGTGTTTGCCATCAAAAGGAGTTGATGATTGCCAGCAGTTACCACCCACTGTGATACCATAATTTCTCCTGTGCTTAGGATAGAGGTTTGCAGTACCTCTTTGTCTGGAAACTGTGACTGACTTATCTGATCCTAACGTTAAAAAAAACCCAAACATTCCTCAGAATGAGGCATACATTTTTCCTTTCACTTTATGTGGTGTTGACACAACCTTAGACTTACGATCATGCTGGAAAGGGTGGTTTTGTGAACCTCTTCCAAAATACAAGGGCTCAGAGGGAAACCATCCTTTTCTCCAGTTCTCATGCAGGTAGAAAAGGGACGTCCTTGTTATAAACAGGAAGATTCAGGCTGAGCATGAGAACAGACTTGTTAAAGCCTCAGACAATGGAGGAGTTGTTTGGAGAGACTGGAGAGCGTCTGCCATTGGAGGCTTTGGCAAGAGGCTGGCAAAATGTGTATCAGGAGAAGTTTGCAGAGATCTCAGCCTGCCTTGGGGCAGGGAGTTGGACTAGACTATGATTTTGCATCCCTCCTACACCGTTTCCCTGTGTTTCTGCAATTGCAAGTTACTGAGGTTGGCAACACCTTTTCCCATGGAGCTCCCTGTGTTTCTGTGCAGAGAGGACGAGGTCCAAGCCCATCCTGACAGGAACACACCCTGTCAACACCACGGTGGACTACGGTGGGACCACATCCTTCCAGTGCAAAGTGCGCAGCGACGTCAAACCCGTCATCCAGTGGCTGAAGAGGGTGGAGTACGGCACGGAGAGCAAGTACAACTCCACCATCGACGTCGGGGGACAGAAGTTCGTGGTGCTGCCCACGGGGGAGGTCTGGTCCCGCCCAGACGGTTCCTACCTGAACAAACTGATGATTACTCGAGCCAAGGAGGAGGATGCAGGGATGTACATTTGCCTCGGGGCAAACACCATGGGCTACAGCTTCCGGAGTGCTTTTCTCACAGTCCTGCCAGGTGGGTTGTGACACTTTTCCCCCTCTGTTATCAGCCGTCCGTGTCATGGAATTCATTAATTCAACTACTGATACCCATTGGTTCCCTGGCCCTCTGTGATGCTATGCTGATTTAGGCTAAACCAGTTCTGATAAGAATGAATGGGGGGGCTAAATCAGCGCTGATTTAAATCAGTCCCTGATGAAATCCTGTTGAGGATATTTCCTTTTCTCCTTTGTGGGGAATAACCACAGAATTACAGAATGGGTCAGGTTGGAAGGGACCACGGTTGGTCATCTGGTCCAACCTTCCTGCTCAAGCAGAGCCAATCCAGAGCATGTGGCACGGGATTGTGTCAGGATGGTTCTGGAATATCCCCATTGAGGGTGACTCCAGAGCCTCTCTGGGCAATCTGTTCAGTGCACAGTAAAGGAGTTATTCCTCACATTCAGGTGGAGCTTCCAGGGCATCAGCTTCTGCCCTTTGTGTCCTGTTGCTCAGCATCATGGAGCAGAGCCTGGTCCATGCTCTGACATCTCCCTGCAGATACTTATAGACATTGTTGAAGCCCCTCTCAGTCATCCAGATGACATAAATTGAATTACCTACTCCTGTATGAAAGAGAAGCAAGCTGGGTAAAGATACTGCAGTTGCAGACATTAAATCACTTCAGTGATAGGCTGCAGGATGGGAGAGGGGAACAGAATAACAGCACAGTTTGCAGCCTCATTCCCTAAAATTCCTCCTTTCTCTTGCCCTTATTTATATTGCTTTTACTGGTAAAAGGAAACAATGGTACAGGCCCATAAAATGAGAGAAGAATAAAAACTGTCAGGGTCACAAGGAAATTAAATGAATGAGTGTGAAAACCAGAATGATTGATTAGTTAAATTTTTACCCAGTGGTCCCCTGGGGCCCCTCTACCAAACTCACAGCTGCTGCCTTCCCTCCCCAGACCTCAGAGCTGGTGGCCACATCCAACTGAGACATCATTTGTGTTTGAGACACACCCATCCTTGCCTGGTCATTTGCTCCTTTGTCTTCTGACTATACAGTTCTTCCCTGATAAACATTTTGGATTTAGGACTACACTCTAACTGAAAGGCCTGTAAATACCACGGAAAAAGCAGCATGGGTGGGATAAAACTCAAAGCCTCTGGGAGTTTCTGACCTATGAGAGTCTGATCCAGCTCCCACTGAAATCAGGGGGGAGTTTCCATGGATTTAAAAGGGACTGTAGTGAGGCCTCATGCCAGAAGCAGAGCCTGCAGGGCTGTTGATATTGGCAGTGATGGAGAAGGAGAACCCAGCTTGCTCTAAGATGCACAGATGTGGTTGTAAAGCCATGAATTAAAAAAGACCATTTTGCTTGTAAACCTACCAGATTTGACATTGACAGCTCTGAGGAACATGGATGAATATCAAAACACTTTTTTTTTCAGCCCAGCATAGGATTTTTGCCAACCAGCATGAAGACTTCTGTTTTCATGGAGAGCCAATGGGTCACTTCTCTGATCCTGTCATGTCTTTAACAGGGGGCTGGACCAGACTAGCCTTCCAGCCTAAATTATTCTGTAATTTCCAGTGTTGGTGAATCAAAATTTCGTCTATTGAGGTCAAAGTATAGGTCCTCCTAACTTCAAAGAGACCACATGGTATATATTTAACATTTCCAACTACCCATAGGATTATTTGTCAAGGAGAGAAAAAGACATTAGTGTCTTAAAGAAGTTTAGCTTGAAAGTTAAGGGATACATGTTTGAATATAACATATTGAGTGATTAAGATAGCCTGTGGTTTTTGAAGTTTTCTGGGTGTCTCCCTGCAAGCTGAATTCTGTGCCTGGGTATGTTTCAAGGCATTGGATATTCCAGCTGGTAGCTATCTAGGCAAGGATATTCACAGCTAGAATCCTAGGACTCCTTTTGGGTCTAAAAATCAGGAGATCAGGCTGAGAAACTGGAGAGGCTATGCAGGGATAACCACAGACTGCCAACTGCAGAGAGATAAAGGAGGAGGTAGTTGTGAAAGATGATGTCTAAAGCATCTTATCTCCTCCAGTAGCTGAATTTACTGCCCTTGAAAAGCCAGCAGCAGCTCCAAAGAGACTGGTGGAGGTACAGCCCATTTGGTGTAGGAAGCTGGGGACACACTTCAATGCTGAATGAACTTTCAGTTCTCCATGGCTTGGGAATCAAGGAGGGGCCACCAGCTCACCTACATTTTTCCCATCCTTCAGCTTTCCTCCCAACCACACAAGAAAGTCAAGACAACACCTCCAAAACCCCACATTCATTCTCCCTGCCATGGTGGAGCACTGCTGGGTGGCTCCAGACAGGATTTCTAGAGAGTGTCTGAAGCCCTTGCAGGCAGAGGTGGGTGGGCAGTGTGCTGTGGCTCTGTTCAACCTGATTGTGCCTCCTGGGCTGCCGACAATGATGTTTTACTGACATGTCCTGTGTTGTGTCCTTCAGTCTGGGCAGCAAAGCCCATTCCATCACAGAGTGAGAGTGTTAGGAAATTCTCTCAGGCTGGCTCTAGTGTGCATCCATTAAAGCTTGGATAAGGGAGTTATAAAATCCCCCAAAGACTCCCCTCCTGACCCCTAAACCAGAGAAAATAAGTTGCTTGTCCTTCCAGGAGCACTGAAAAGCAAAGCAGTTACCAAACCTCATGTGCTGGCTTGATTTCTCCCTTGTTACTTGGTCTGGCAGAGTTGCCAGACGGTCTGTACAACAGCCAGCCCGAGTGTGACATCTGGTTTGAATCCGCTTTGCCTGCATTTAATTAACTCTTTCTGTCTCTCCCCTGCCACCATGCCCAGATCCCAAGCCTCCCAGTGCACCTGTGCCCCCTTCCTCGGCCAGCAGCCTGCCCTGGCCCGTCATCATCGGCATTCCCGCCGGGGCTGTCTTCATCTTCGGGACCATCCTGCTGTGGCTGTGCCAGTCCAAGAAGAAGCCCTGCTCCCCTCCGGCCGCCGCGCCCGCGCACCGCCCGCCGCCCCGCGACAGGATCTGCGTCCCCCAGGTCCCCGACAAAGACTGCATCTCCTCCATCAACTACGAGGAATACGTGGCCCAGCAGCAGCATTTACTGTCCCAAGGGCCCGCCCTGGCCCCTGCCATGGCCTCCAAAATGTACCCAAAGATTTACACGGACATCCACACCCACACCCACTCGCACGCGGAAGGAAAAGTCCACCAGCACCAGCACATTCAGTACCAGTGCTGAGGGCTGGCCCCGTGGACAGTGGCTCCTTTGGGCTTTTCCTCGTGGTACCTCAGCAGGGACTGCTTCAAGTCAGCTCACACTGCCAGCAACGGGCAAAGCAGACAGAAAAGGTTATATATGTAATTTTAAATATATATATATATACATATATATATGATTGTATATGCGTGTGTGTATGTGTGTATATATATGTGTATATATCTATATCTATCTATATAAATATATATATAAAATAGAGAAAGACAGAGAGAGAAAAGAGATTTTTTTTTTTTAATTATTGCAATCAGGATGTAGCCGAGGAACAATGAAGGAACTCCAATTCACAGCAGAGCTGTCTCCAGCAGCAGAGCCTTCCTGGATATTTTAATCAAAGTGGCAACAAGTGAGATGGGACAGAGGGATGTGAACCACCACCTCCTTCCTTGTGTTACTGAAAGGAGCAGGTAGAGCACGAGGTGTGTGTGGTGCTTTTCTGGATGGGCCCAGATGCCTGCTGGGCATCACTTCTTGTTTTGGTGGGAAGCCCCCAGACCCCCTGCTCTGAGTGACTCAAGCTCTAACCCACTTGAGGTTTAGTGCCAAAGCACCAGGAGACATAACCCATTCATCTCTTCCAGGGAAAGAAAATAACACAAGAGGGTCTGAAAAAACCAATTTCTGTTCACAAGGTGAAATGCCACGTGCTTCTCAGTCGTGGTCAGCGCAATCAGCTAACCAAGCTGGTTGGTTCGGTTTCTGCAAGGTTTTTTTCCTGCATCTTGTTTCCCGTGGGATGTTCTGCAGATCATCTCCGCTACCCTGGTCCTCAGACTCGGTGCCACTGCCAGGAAAAAGGAAAGAAGGAAAGAGGAACATTGTACAGAACATCTTTATATTTATATTTAAGAAATAATAATAATTAATAATAATAATTGAACTGCTGATGGTGAAGAAAGCAAAACACACTGTCCTTCTCTGATGGCTTAGAGTGACAAGCTACTGGATTTTCTGCATCAATGCAAAATATATGAAAGCATTAGAAAAAATAGTAAGAAGCAAAGAGAGTGAAATAATCTTGTAGGAAAAATTGCATTTGAGAAATATCCACCTAGGTTGTGTGTGGTTGTCCCCTCCCCTCAGATATCACTTCGTAAGTGATAAAACATTGCAGTTCAAACAACAGTAAAAACAGAAAGAAGAAAAAATAAATAAGGACCATATTAAATACCTATATGGACTGGGAATGAATCCAATTGCAAAATATAAAACCTTTGTAATTCTATATAGAGTTTAAACAGAAGTCATGTATATTTAATTTATTTTGTTAAACAAGAAAAAATGTATGATATTTTCTTCAAAACAGGCATTTCTATATGTATTTTTGATCAAAGAAAATAAAGATTTTTTTTTTCAGGTTCTGTAGATGCCATGCTCAGAACACACTTGATGTAGCTTGTGACCAATTGTGCTTCTCCTAACCTGGAGGCCACCTGTCTCAATGCCTTTTCACACTAGCCAGGTGTCGTCTCCTGTCACCTCAGGTGCTGCTGGTGCCATCCTGTCCATCAGAAACTGATCTTTTCCACTGTCTGTGTTCTCACTGTGAGGTTTTGCAGTGGCCAGATCACTTCTCGTGGACCCCAGCCATCTTCAGTAGCAGAGTTCTTGTCTCATAGGGAAAGCTGTCTCACTATGCTTTTCTGGGGAGTGTGGGGAGGATGATTCATTAGGTTTTTTTTAAGCCCAGACCTGCAGTGGTTTGTTGGTTTGGGGTTTTTTTTAAGAAAATTTTATAAATCAAAGCATAATAATTTGTGAGGCTGTAAAAAGAACTTTGGCCTCAGGGTGCTTGGAAGGGGAAATCATGAAATGTAGGTGAAACACTTAATTGGTAACTGCAGCTGCTTTAGGAGCCAGTGGAGGGTGAACTGGGCACAGTGAGGAGAGAGCACAGGAGCTGCTCCCCTTCAGGGAGTCTTGAACCTTCCTTCTGCTGCACACCATGGAGAGGCACTTAGCCCTTCAGGGCCCAAAATTTTTTTAGAGAAGGCAGGTTCAGCAATGATGCAACTGTTTCTCTTCTTTTCATTTAGAGTTTGATGGTTTAAAAGAAGAAAAAAAAAATTTGAAACATGCTAATTTTTAAGTTTGGAATTACTTCCTTCTCAAGCCTCTTCCATGGAAGACATCCTCAGCAAACCAACTGCTCCATTTAAAAGTGAAACACTTTATTTAATAATCTGAAACAAAGCTGTGCTTTAGGCTTTGCTTTTCTCTGAACATTTCTGGAGGTATTTGCTCTGTGTTAACCTGCAGTGATTTTTTTCTGGTGGTTTGTTTGAATCACCAGCAAACCAAACAGTTCCCTGTTTGCTCAGCCGTGGTGCTGCAAGATGGGGCCCCAAATTCAGTGAAACACATCAGCTCCTGCTTTCTTCACCAGTACCTTCTGCTCCAAAAAGTCCCTTTCTTGCCTTAGGAGTAGGATATCCATGTAATAACCCCTAGAAGAAGACCCTCCCTCATGATGGTCCTCCTGTAGAGGTCGTAATAAAGCAACCCATTGATAACTAGTATTTTTCAGCAGGAGGGCTCAACACAAATTTATGAAATCCCTAAACTTCAGATTAAGGATATCTTTATATGCATCCTCTCAGCTTTAGGGAGAGCTGAGAGGAGCTTAAGTTGAGCACTGATATAAGGCATGATTTAGGCAGGTGTTCTTGATGGCTGTAGTATACTGAGTCATTTAATTTTAAAAAATAAATAAAAAAGCCTCCATACACTAAGGACATCACCTTTATTTCAAGGAGACAGTGAGTGTATGTTTCCATGAGAGATACTAAAACCTACATCTCATGTCTTATGCCTGTGGGAAGCTGCTTACTACACCATAGTATGTCCCAAACTCCTGCACATTCCAGCAGCATTAGGGGCATGGCAAAGGGCAGGATTCCTGGGTGAGCCTGTGGCCCTTCTCTGCTCTCTGGGCCAGTGCTGTAGCAAGGAGACACTTCTGACCCGTGCCCTGTGAGCAGTGCTGACAGCAGCTCCAGAGGTGGAGGTGAACACCAGGTTTGTGGGGTTCAGCCCTAAGCAAAGCCCGAGAGATTTTCTAGCAGCACCAGTTCAAGTGGCAGCTCTGTCTCTGAGCCTCAGAGAGAGGGTTGGTGGGTTAGGAGAAGCCCTCCTGCATTTCCCATGCAGCACAGAATTCCAGGCTGTGCATAGCACTCTCCACCAGTGCCTTCTGCCCTTTGCGACCCAGCTCCCTAGTGCTGTATCATGCAGGCAAAAACTTCACATTTTGTCAGATGGCTCAAGTGGGAGGAGTGGCTTCTTCCTGCCTTTCACAGCTCCTTAATCAAAGATAAATCCCTAGTGCTGCTGACAAAACTTCTCCAAAGGCAAATGTTGCATTAAACTACCCCACAGGGACAATGCACCAGCCCAGGGCAGCTGCAGCTCTCAGCTGTGGCAGCTCTGGTTTTGGATGCACCATGAGAGATGCTATAAAGGTCTTGATTTGCAGAAAGCATGGGGATTTATCCTGCCCTGGCTATCTGCTCCATCTTGACCACCAGAAATGGTGTGAAATTTCCCCCCAGGGAAATACCATCACATGCCATGTTTAGGAGGGACTGTGTTTTTTGTCTGGGCCTTGCACTGGCTTGCTGTGCCTGGGTGGATTTCACATTTTTGAGGAATTATTTTTTCTTCGCAAGGTACCTCTAAGACCTTTTCTGAGTGACTCTGTCCCAAGCCTTACTGCATGCCATTGAATTTTAGGGCTTGATTGTGCCTTGCATATATTGCAAAGTCTTCCATAGTTTAAATAAATTCAACCAGGTCATACTTGTGTATGAATATGTTTTTTATTCAATGGGAAAAGATTTGGATGCATCTTCATTCCTAAATAGAGGGTGTTTAAAGAAAACCATTGTCCTGCCTGTGGTAACTGACCCTATGTTAAACACAGAAGATTTTTTATTTTATATATTTGTATACATATGCATATAGGCACATAGATGTACATGCCAGGCTGTGATACAGAAGGCAGTTGTCCTTTTAAAACCATGGAGCTTCAAAGATCAAAGGAATTTTAGGCTTAAAACTCACTATCTTTGTTAATTTTATTTGCATTACAGATCAAACATGGCTTTACCTACCAGTTTGTGCATGGCATTTTTTAACTTTGAATGGACAATCTCTCTGTGGTCAGCCCCTTTCGAGCTGAAAACTTATCAGACATTGAAGATAAAAAGTGTTCTGTGGTTTTCATTCAGTGACAAATACAATAACTGAACAGATCAAAGGAGACAGAACGGCACAGTGTGTCTGTGGCTTTATAATAAAAGTTGCAGGAAAAAAAGGAATAAAAGCCTGGAACTGTGTTAATATATTTTAGAGTTCTGTGTTTTGAAGGGAAGTATGGCTCTGTGTGGGTGTGTGTTAGCACACATCAGGAGTGTGTGCTGGCAGGGCAAACAGATAATATTGTAAAGTTACCCATGTGCCACAGCTTGGTCTGATATTTTGTGTGGTTTCTGTGAATCAAGCAGAGGCATTATTTTTTTAATGATTTGGGAAAGGTTTCTGTTTTTCAGTGAAAAGGGGCAGTTTTTAATCTGTTCACCTCTAGAGCCAAATGCTATAACTGCACTAGGAGCCAAATTTTAATTAGCAAGATGAAATTTTGGAGTACCTGGAGTGGACCAGGGATTTCAAGGTCAAGCTCAGCACCTCCACCTCCTTTGAGGCAAACCTGTGAGTGTCTCACTACTCACTCCAGAGGCAGCAAATGTCCAAGCCGTGACATCTTAAGTTCAGAAAAGCTGGCCCTCGCCCAAACTTCATCTTGCCCTGACCTGGGCCTCTGACCCAAAAATCCCTGTGCAGAAATTGCACACTTGGGGTAGGAAAGAGGAAATATTTCTCTGTTGAGTCCATTTCTTTGGCTGTCTGAAACTCTTGAGAGGTTTGAAATATTGGAATAAAGACCTGGAGAAGATGCAGAGGTGAGCAAACCCTGGGAAGTGATCAGATATTAATGGGGAATTTATCATGGCTTTCCTACCTGGGCAGCACCTCTGCCTACATGAGGAACTTTGAACATGCCCAGGACTCCAAATTGCTCAAAGCTGATGCTTAACATGGAATCATTGGAAAAGGTTCTTACCATCATTGGATTATTACCCATACAGAGCTTGTTCCAGCTCTTGGAGATGCCAGTGGGGAAAAAAATCCCTGCAATGTCCATTGGGAAATCAGTTGGACACATGGAGCCATTCCCAGATTTTTGCATTTTTGCCCTGTCTGGTACACACTGGCAGAGAAAGATGGTGCAGAAATTAATGGCCCCAGTCAGTATGAAGCCAGACACACCTGAATGGGAAATGCACATGCTTTGGAAGGAGCTATCAAAGGAAGAGGTAAACACTGCATCTCTCAAAGTCTTCAAGGCTCGGTGCTTTGTGGACAACGTGTGGCTGAATGCAAGATTTTCAGAATGTTGCTGGGATAAAGGGATTCATAGAACCCAGATGAGGTCATCTAGTGGTGCCTTCTGGCCCTAAGGAAATGCAGTTGAGCTGCAGAGAAAAGGAGATGCCAGAGCATGTCCCTGCCCCTGGCAGTGGGCACCGTGGTTGCACGAGTGACCTCATGGCAACAATGGGCACGCGGCTGCACACCCAGGCTGCACACCCAGCTCCAGCTGCCTCCAGGCAGGGTGATCCCAGCACTTCCCAGCTTAGTGCTGCAGTCAGGACATTATTTACCTAATAGGACATATTTACATGTCAGGACAATATTATATTTACATAAAGTGGGGCTCTGCACCCACATTTATGGCCACTTTGTGCAAACAGCGGCACATCCCCGTGTGTACTCACACCCCTCCATTGCAGGGTCTGTCTTTCAAATGCACTGGCACGGCTTTGGGGCTGCCATCCAATGTGTTGGGGTGGGTTAGAGTCTGTCATCCTACATGTCCTTTGATGGCCAGCTGAGGGAACAGGGTGGTTTAGTCTGGAGAAGAGGAGGCTGGCTTGGGGGGGCCTCACTGCTCTCCGCAACTACCTGAAAGGAAGCTGTAGTGAGGTGAGGGTTGGTGTCAATGAGGGTGAGAGGAAATGGCCTTAAACTGCACCAGTGGAAGTTCAGATTAGGTAATCAGCAAACATTTTTCACTCTAAGAATGATTAGGCATTGGAGTAAGTTTTCCAGGGTCGTAATGGAGTCACTGTTTTGGGAAGTGTTCAAGAGGTGACTGGATGTGGCACTTGAGGAGATGGTTTAGGGGTGATTATGGTGGTGCTGGTTTGACAGTGGGAGTGGATGATCCTGAGGTTCTCTTCCAACCTTGATGATCCTGTAACTGCAGAGAGCACCAAGACACAGAACCAAACCAGTAAGATAAATTGCAAGACCACCAACCATACCCTCTTAGAATCCTCCAGTTACTTATTGCCCTTTAAATCTCAAACTAGATATAAAGAAAAAATTATTTTACAATGAGGATGGTGAACCACCAGGTTGCCCAGAGAGGTGGTGGGTGCCCCATCCCTGGAAACATTCAAGGCCAGGTTGGACAGGGCTCTGAACAACCTGATCTAGTTGAAGATGTTCCTGCTCATTGCAGGGGGTGGGACTAGATGATCTTTAAAGGTCCCTTCCAACCCACGCCATGCTGTGAATCCATGATCCCAGGATCCAAATGTGCTGTGATGGGTTAGGGTCTGTCATCCAAATGTGCTGGGATGCAGCCAGGCCACCTCCCAGGTCAGTTCTGTATTGTGGACCTGGCAGAAAATGCTAGTAAGTAGGGAGCTATAAGTCTAAGCTATTAGTCTATAATATAAGTATAGACTCTTACCAGCATAACATTTCTTCACCCAAGATTCTCAGCTTTTAAAAGTTTGCTACAAACGTAAAAAAGCCACGAGCAAATCCCAACACCAAAAATGTGGATTACTGTTTTTGGAAATAGGAAGTAATGGCTGGTAAAACCACATTTAAAATATTGGTGTTATATTGACTGTTAGGTGGCACATATATATTGTCTATTTATGGAATGGAGTCTGGAGAAAAGAGAATGCCCATTTTAAGTTTTGTTTAGCCAAGGCACCTTTTTGTGTATTTACCAGCTTCAGGTCTTTGTGAGCAATATATGGAGCTATGACCTTTATTTGTCCTCATTTTAGCTTATGCATTTTTTCTTTCTTTCTTTTTTCTTTTCCTTTCTGCCAGTCTGCTGTAATTAGGATTTAACATATCCTCCAATATGCACGGACATCAGCAAAGCAATGAATATTCTTTTTTTTTCCCATTTTCACTAACCAAATCCAGGCCAAAGTGCTATTTCTATCCGAGCTGATCTATGCTTTAGTGAAAGGAGTAATAAATAACATTTTAGACCAGACTTCAAAATGCCTTTTTCCTTTGATCTGAGTAATTAAAGTCAAGCTGCTGTTCCTGAGCGTTTTCTGATGGAATTACATGAGTTACACAGCTCTTCATTTGTATCTTATTAAGCATTATGTGTTACTGATGCTGTTCAAACAATTAGCACCTAAATATGCCCCATATTCTCATAAAGAGGCTGTGGCAGTGTTAATGTTAATGCCCTGGTTAACAGTTTGCTCCCATCCAGAGTCCAGCATCATGCTCAAATGCCATTTGATATCAATCAGGTCTTTACTGATGCCCTTCTGAAGTTGTTCTCTTCTGCAATCCTTTAACTGTGCAGCGAAGTGAGAAGAAGTCGAACAGTAACGTTAAGTAGAAATGGCATCTCTCTTAAAGCAGGATTTTTTCCTGCGTTCATTGCAAGTTTTGGTTATAAAAAGGCGAGCGCTTCGTGGCGATCGGTCATTTTGACATTTTTATGGTGTTTTTATTACCCCTGGCTCATTTCCATACTAAAGAGAACATTTGTAACAATACTTGCTCGCTCTGTTATGATTGGGATTGCGCTTTGTTCGGCTGTTGCTGCGCCCAGTAATGCTCTTGGCACACGTCCTCGCAGACCCTGCGGTGTATTTATTCAAAAGGAAGGAAAAAGAACTGTCTACTAAAACAATAAACTACTACTGCTTGTGTTAACGTGGCCATAGCTTCCTTGTGCTGCAGACAATCAGTTAGAAAAGCTGTTAGGTAAGCTTGCTCCTTCATTGCTGAAAAAATAAATATTCATGAAGCTTACAGCCACTTTTTCCTGTACTTTGTTATTGGGTTGAAAACTGTGAAGGATTTTAAAGCTAATGATTTAATCAGAGAGATAAGGATGGAGGTCCAGATCCCAGAACCAAAGGGAGCTTGAATGTGAAATACTAATTAGGACCTGGGTAAGGATTTTAGGAAAATTTTGATGTGTTATTTCAATATTAATGTTATCCTGCATGTAAGGACAGGTTCAAGCCAATATTAATTTTATTAATATTGAAAGTTGAATACACTAATATATTCACTAATGCTGTCTAAGACAGAGGTGAATGTGAAAAGAGGAGTCATGAATGATAGGGAGAGGCCATTAAAAAAAAAGGAGAGGGAGTGGTGTCATGTCACCAGAGGTTTCCAGGGTCAAGTCAAGTCAAGACTTTGGCCACTCCACATGTGTGGGATCCCAGGAGGCAGCTGGAGCACCTGTGGGGGCTTCCTCAGACCCAGGGCAAACTGGAGCACTCAGTGCCCACTGTGTAACAGGCAATTTCTCCTGAGCCCATCACTGCAGAAGGTCTTTCATTTAAAGTGTGTTCATGTCTTGCCTGGCTTGCAAAGACAAGGAAGGATGTTTTAAAGTTTAGATTCATCTTTTTTCTTAAGTGACTTGGTGAAATCAACAATAGAGTAATCATAAACTTCCTAAAGCAGGGAAGAGAAACAGGCACTTCCCAAAGGTGGTTTGGTTACTGGGTGGAGAAGAAGACCCCTGATATTGTTTCCTCTTGCACTAAAGCCAACAAGATAAGCTGAGTTTGTTATCCAGGTACCATCAAACAAAAGGATGGACCTGGCTTTGGCAATGAAATACAACGCTGGAAAAAAATACAGAAAAATGCAGCAAATTGGTGAAGTGTCCATCTATGTTACCTTTGCCCAAACCTGATAGAGATGTCAGCAAATAGAGGTGACTTTCCTTATGCTGCTGTGTTCTGCAGCCTGGGAGGCTGGTGGTCTCCTGAACTCTCCCTGTCTGTAGGAACAGGAAACAAAACAAGATGATGAGAGGGTAGAGGAGTGTGGGGTGGGATCTCCTGCTGGTCCAATACCCAGCTTTCATCACTCATCTCCAGCTGCTGTTTGCTGGCCAAAGCCCTGGGCTGCCGAGGAACCCGAGCTGGCCTCTGCCATGGTTCAGTGAGAGCAAAGAGCTCTCCCACTTGACATCACAAGAGGTGCGTTTTGATGTTTATCTGAAACTCCCTTTCTAAAGTACATTCGTGGTAGGGGCTGCATGTAAGGACAGGTTCAACCCGCTATCATGGAGAAGTGATAAAACACTTTTCTCTCATTTTGGTTCTTAAGGCCTAATACTCCCATATGCCAGAAAAGATTTGTAAGGGGCCATAAAGTCAGCACAGCTCTGTTTGCACTTGCTTTTTGGTTCCTTGACAGTGCTGCTGGGGCCTCTGTGCAAACATGACTCTGCAGTCAGCATTTAAAGTGCCAGTCCCTGCAGCATTTAATCTGATTTTCTGTCTTTGCTGGAATGGACCCAGAAACCAAAAGCTGGAAAATCACATGGGCAAATCAATGTCAAAATAGTACTTGGAAATAACCTACTTGTTAAATAATTTTATGTTAAAATATGATATACATGGTGTAGGTAAATGGTAACTCTCCATTTCCAGAGTGTCTTCACTCCATGCATTTTTGACCACTAAAAATTTCTATCTGTGGATCACAGCAATAATCACTCCCACTGTATAGAAGAGACACTGAAATACAGATAAATGGAAAGGTTTTTATAGAGCAGGAAGAGCAGAAATTTGAACTTGGATCCATGCACCAGATTAATGTCTGTCCAAAGCCATCACCTTCCTCATTATGTCAGCAGTGCTTGCTTTGATACTGGGAAATCACTGGACATCTGTGGTCTCTTCTCCCAGGTAACAAGGGACAGGACAAAAGGAAATGGCCTCTAGTTGCATGAGGTGAGATTTAGATTCAACATTACGAAAAATTCTTTACAGAAAGGGTCGTTGGGCTTTGGGACAGGCTGCCCAAGGCAGTGGTGGTTTCACCATCCCTGAAAGTCAAAAGACATGTAGATGTGGCACTTGGGGACATGGACTAGTGGTGGCCTTGGCAGTGCTGGGTTAAAGGTTGGACTTGATGATCTCAGAGTTCTTTATCAACCTTAACAATTCTATGATTCTGTGTTTTACTGTCTTTCAGAGCAGCAGGAGTAGCAAAGCAAGGCTAAGATCAATTGTATCCCCAAACTAGAGAGGCACAGCCAGTTTGTTATTCTGATCAGGGTCTTGTCCTTTTTTTTTCTTCCAAAACATTGTCTAAAAGGTGAAGCTGTTTCCCCAGGTGCTGGATCAGGCAATCAGAGTGGTTTGGGTTAAACTTGGCTTCATGGAAGTCACTGGGATTCTTATGCTGGACTTTTTGGGAGGCAAACTCATTTCCTTTAAGAAGATGGCAGCTTTCTGACAATTGCTGTCATCAGCACTGTGGTATATAATTCTTTTCCCCTTTATTTTCTGGACAAGTATGTACAAGAGAAATGTGAAGGGAAATTTGTACCATCCTGGAGGAACTGTGCAAGATGTGTCAGCATCAAACCTTTGTCCTATAGCTACTAGAGAAATTCAGTTGTGTATGGTTCCAGCTCATGCATGTCAACCATTCAGAAGCTTCAATCCAAGACCATGTGTTGTTCTTAACAAAAAGGGGGAAAAAATAATGATAAATAATTCACATTTCAGCTAGCATTAAATGGAAATTTTACCAAGCAAGTTCAAATTATTTATTAAACACTGTTAAGTCCCTCCAGGAGTATCAGGCAGCAAATGATAGGCAATATTTTGGCAGTAAAGAGAAGTGGTTGCTTCCAACAATTATGGATGATCAGGCTGTCCAGGTAACATGTTTAGATTGTTAATCTTGATAGTTTTTCATTGTTGAGATTGTGGTTGAAGATAGCAGTACTGGGACAAGTATACTAGGTGTGGATTTTTTTCTAACTATATGTTAAATTTTGAATGTTTGGCTATTCAAATTTCTAAAAAATGGTAATGAAAAATATAAATTTCCAAAATCTTCCATGGGTGTGCCATTAAAAATAATTTAATATAAAGATATGTTCCTGATGCTTTTTTAATTTTACAGAAACCAATGAAGAGCATTTACAGAGACAAAACCTATTACTGCTGTATTTAGTGATGAAGTTACAGTTATTTTATTATGGTTAATATATATGTCACCAGTGTTGGTCAATAAGGAAAGCCATTTTGTTGTTTCCAAGACTGTCAAATATTTGAGCTGTCCCCTGGTATTATTTTTAATACTTTCAGTCAATGTCCCTAGGATATTTCACAGTATTTGGAACTCAGAAGCCAGATTTTTTTTTTTTT